>JZKD02S0025147.1:258892-270646 GCA_000966675.3 Picea glauca | reverse complement strand
ATCAACTTCTGTCTCAGTTTGTATTAGGAATCCATAGCCTGGTTCTCCCACAAATGAGGATGATCCTTATTACAAAAATAATAAGTATTTATAAGTTTTTCCACAGGGTAAAACCTCCTTGTGGAAGTTATCAAAACTGTTTACATAAAACTGGGAAGATATCCCAAGTTTAACTAAACTAGGAAACTATAATAAAACTAAACACACAAATATCCCTTAAAATGCCCAACATGTCCCATGCAATTCGAATTTACCTGAAAAGGACAAAAAATGAACAAAGTAGAAGGATTCTTTATTAACAAAATGATAAAAATCTTAATCCTATAAACTAGCTACATAATCTTCTGATTCTGTAGCTGGTCTAAATAAGACACAGAATCAACATTAAAGTCAATTGAAAATATTTTAAGGAAATTAAATTCAATTATCATCCAATCACTATTTGAAAACGAATTATTCAATTGGAAATTGTTATACCATTCGAAATCAAACAGGATCAAAATCATTCAACCGAATACAAAGATAGGTGTACTCTGTTTCTTGTTACCACAAAATCGAATGAACAGAATAATAATCAACAGTTATGGAATCGCTTTATATCCAATTGAAACCGATGTAATCAAAACAAATCATAAGTAATGGTTAAATAGGAGATACGATCAAATCCAAACAAAATCATTTTCCAATCGTTATAGTTGTAACGACATAGCAAACGATTTAAACCATAAGCGAATTAAACCCACACTGGCGTGTAATTTTCCACGAACGAAATCGTAACAGGATCAATCAATTAGTAACAGAGTTTGTAACAGATGTCCGATCGTTTGTTATTATCCAAATGGACCGACAAGATTGATTTACCCTGATCAAAATCATTTCTTTTAAACGAATTATAACCGGATTTAACATATATACCAATCATCGATCTGGATTTAACCAACTTGTTTTACAAATAAAAAATCAAACAGAGCATTCATTTATGATACAAATCTAACAACAATCCAATCAGGCAAATCAATCGGCTGGGGTTTATCATAGTCGTCATGAATCAAATCCATTCCATGATTCAGGCACATTTGCACAGACTTAAATGAGAGCACTGTTTTATAAAAACAGAGTCGTTCTTTCCAAATTAAATTGAACAGAGTGATACTCCCGATCTTAGAAGATTACATGACAAAACATATCATAACAACCAAAATCATTGAAATTGTTTACCAGTCACAATATGCAAACCATAACGAAATCAAATCCAAACATGATCGCATTCTAAATTGAGCGTGAAAAACTTCCTATTCAGAGTAGATACAGAACGAATTCAATTGAAAGCAAATGATCAGTTTCGTTAACTTAATCGGGCAAACCAACAAATCAAATCCAAATGAAAACCATTCAAATCTAATAAAAATCTATCGATGGCTATACTGGGAATGATCAACTCGTGTATTTAAAATGAAATTCCATCTATTTTAGCAAAACAACACAATGTATAGGATGAACACATTATGCGAAAGCCATGTCGAAATACAAACAGAGCTATTCGAAGATCAAATTTCAAATACTATATTACTCATGGTGACTCACAAAACTAAAACAATTTTCGAAATTCATACCTGTGAGCAGATGGCTTGATCATGAAAATTTAGAGTTGATAACGACTGTGGCCGATTCAACATTCTTGAAAAGGATGGAGCTTGTTGTCTTCTTCTTCTTATCAGCTGCTTGGAGCTTATCTCTTTGATTGGTCAACACTGCAATTTGATCTTCCAGTGATTGAATTTTCGATTGGAGTAGGGGGACATCAATGTAGTACCGTTCCAACCATAACTCGCATTGGTCACAGGAAGGCTGTTCGGGTTTTGTAAGAGCAGGCAAGGGTTTGGACATATGGCTGATGGTTTTGCTAGGAAATTTAATACCAGGGTAGCCAGGATTATCTTTTAGGCAAGGGGGACGATTTGTCACGAAATCATATGGTGGTTCGGGGCATAAACCCTATGAGTACGGGTTCTCATCGGCTAAAAAATGTTCTATTTCCGAGTCAGAATCCTCACTAAGTATTATAGGCTTTGACTTAGCAGAGGGTTTAGGTTTGGTTCTAGCCATCCTTGAAATGAGCCTAGCATTGTTTTTATCCTTGGAATTAGCAGTAGGGTTTGCCTTGGGCTTTCTGCTCACAGGATTTTTAATAGTCTCGAGCTTCTCAGTTCTAACGTATGGTAAGTCGATAGGAGGGTAGTCCGAAGGCTTAGGAGCAGGCAATAGGATATGGAAAGGCACAGGCGGCTCAACCTTGGCTTCATTCACCATAGGTTTGTCAACCTGGACAGGGTCTATGTCCTCAAAACCATTACGAGCGATGAAAGCTCCCCAGCTATCATCGTGTAAACTCAAGTGATAAACAATCATAAGTTTAATAAGCCCATGGTGGAACAGGCTGCTGTCAACCTTCTTCCTTTTAAACCTTTTCAACATTTTATATAAGCTGCGCTGAAAGTAAAAGGGCAAATTCAACGAGTATCCCATAAAATTCATTAATAAACGTAGGTGGTAGAGGAAAATGAGTCCGTATCAACCTTCACAGGTCACAAACTGCTTGACTACCATCAAAGTATCATGCCATCATGGTTTAAGTGCAGAGATGGGCATACCTCTGTCACAAGAAGTGACCTTTCGCGAGAGGAACAACAATGTCCATGGCACCTCCTCGGCCTTACAATTTTTGAACCAACGATGTCCTGTGGCAGGTAACCCTGTATCAGAACCGATAAAATTCTCATCAATTTCCAACAGTATGTCGCCCACCTTGGCTCTACAGCCATCGAAAGTCATGGAGAATTGTCGTGCTACAGCCAGATTAAAACCTTTGAATCTTTGCATGAAGGTGAGCCATCCGTTATCCTCTAAGTCTTTGCAGGCATTGTCAAACATTAACAAGGCTTGGTTACTATTTGGCTCGATTCTGATGACTGGAGCCATAGAGCTGAGCACATGGTAAGCCAAGGGTTCGGATTGTAGCATACACAAGAGCAGAGCTACTCGAGCTAACAGAGGTAAGCGGGGAATAAGGGATAGGCATAAATGCTATCGTGCGAAGGTGGTGGAGTTTATCTCTACCATGCATAACAATTATTGCCAAAGTAAAACCGCCGATTTTCATAGTTGTTCAACCCACCATAGCATAATTCAACATTCAAGTCATTTGCCCAACCAATGAAATAATGGTAAGTGTATAAACAAACATGTGCAATGAATGTTATGCCATAGTTTTAAACCATCAATATTCAAATTAAAACCAATGCCAAATGTTTAACCATGCGCCAATGTATTGTAACAACGCGTACCAATAATTTTAACCAACATGGCAATGGGTCTTCATATAATCAACAAGCGAATAGTTGTGAAAACATGCACATAGGCATTATATCAAAAGACTTATATGAAAGATTTAACCATAACACCCATGTATATTATGAAACCAAAGGTCAAGTAGGTTAAATAGAAAGAAAATCCAAATGCCAATGTATTACTAACTCAGTGGAACCAAATTATGCAATTAATCGAAGCATGAGTACCAATCAAAGGATCTTGCCAGCTGTATAATGATAAATAAAAAGGTAAGCGCAATAGGCATATCGACAAAAGAGATATTGACAGTTCAAATAATGACTTTAGTGCGACTTCGAAAGGCTAAGTTTTCATGCTTATAGTCGTGAAAACAAAACGAAGGAGAATGTGCAAGTGTCGCAAAAATTGAAAATGTCGTTCATTTGAAAATTGCGACGGAAAATTGATGTTTGCAAAACATTGGTGTGGGAAGCTTATAAGACAATAGAAAAAGGTGAATTGGCTGCCAACGGAATACAAGAATAAGTTTAAGAGGGAATATAGGTAGAAGGGAAAAAAACCACCATTTTTCGGGAACAGTCCTCAAGGACAACTGGTTTTGAGAGAGCCCAGGATGGCTGAAGTAGGTGGGAAAAGGGCAAAGAAGACACCTATGGAATGTTGGGGTTTTAAAGGATATCATAGGTATAGAGTTTTTCCTCACAAAGGACAAGATGAGATTTGTTCACAATGTTCAGCAAGTTGAAATAGTGGGGGACATGGGCAGGAGAGTACCAAGAATATATGCAGCCCTGGACAACAAGCAAGTTGAGTTTCAATCACACGTGATTGAAGTTGAAGTTATAATCAATTACCATGCATTTACTATTTTAATAGACTCAGGAGCTAGTCATAGTTACATTGATCCTAAACTTGTGGAAAGATTATGCTTTCCGAGAATTAGGCATGAGAAATCTTGGCTGGTACAAATGGCTACAAGAGCCAAGATGAAAGTTGTTGAGTCAGTTAAATAATGTCTAGTGGGAATGAATGGACTATGTACCAAGGCATATATGAATATCTTACCTTTAGGATCATATGTTTTCCTAATCGATATGGACTGGTTGGACCAACACCATGCCATTTTAGACTACCATAACAAGCCATTCACTTGCTTGGATGATGAAGGAAATTAGATAGGAGTCCAAGGAATTCCCAGGGCAGTTGCTATTAGAGAAATTTCAGCAATGCAACTGAAGAAATGCCACAGGAAAGGTTGTCAAATATTTTCAACTCATATGGAGGAAAGATCTAAGGATAAGGTACCAACTCTGGAGGACCATGCAGTCCTGGAATATTTTGAAGATGTGTTCAAGGAGGTACCAAGACTACCTCCAAAGAGAGATATTGATTTCTCTATAAATTTGATGCCTAAGATTAGATATTTTCCTCACATAAAGGACAAGATGAGAGTTTTTGACAATGTTCAACAAGCTAAAATAGTGGGGGACATGGGAAGGAGAGTACCAAGAATTTATGCAGCCCTGGAAAACAAACAAGATGAGTTTCAATCACACATGATTGAAGTTGAAGTTATGATCAATAACCGTGCCTTTACTATTTTAATAGACTCAGGAGCTAGTCATAATTACACAGATCCTAAAGCTATGGAAATATTATGCTTGCCGAGAATCAGACATGAGAAATCTTGGCTGGCACAACTGGATACAGGAGCCAAGAGAAAATTTGTTTCAGTTAAATCATGTCTAGTGGGCATGAATGGACTATGTAGCAAGGCATATATGAATATATTTCCTTTAGGATCATATGATTTCCTAATCGATATGGAATGGTTGGACCAACACCATGCCCTTTTAGACTGCCATAACAAGGCATTCACTTACTTGGATGAGGAAGGAAATCAGAGAGCATTCCAAGGAATTCCTAGGGCAGTTTCTATTAGAGAAATTTCAGCAATGAAGATAAAGAAATGCTACAGGAAAGTATGTCAAATATGTGTAGCTCATATGGAGGAAACATCTAAGGATATGGTACCAACTCTGGAGGACCATGCCGTCCTAGAATATTTTGAATATGTGTTCAAAGAGGTACCGGGACTACCTCCAAAGAATGTTATTGATTTCTTTATAAATTTGACGTCTGGAGTAGCCCCGATGTCAAAGACTCCCTACAAAATGAGTACACCAAAATTGAAGGAACTATAAATGTAGCTTGAAGAGATTCTAAAGAAGGGGTATATGCACCCAAGTGTATCCCATTGGGGTGCCCTAGTTTTTCTCGTAAAGAAGAAATATGGAACAATGAGGTTGTGCATTGATTTCAAAAAGTTGAACAAAGTGACTATAAAGAACAAGTATCCCTTACCAATGATTGATGATCTCTTTGATCAATTGAAGGATGCAAATATATTTTCAAAGATAGATCTCAGGCCAGGGTACCACCAAGTAAGGGTTGAAGAGGAATATATTAGCAATACTACCTTTGGAACAAGGTATGGTCATTATAATTTCACAGTGGTGCCATTTTGGTTATAAAATGCACCCGTTGTTTTTATGTGCTTAATGAATGGCATTTTTAGGGAATATTTGGACAACTTTGTCATTGTATTTCTGGATGACATCCTTGTATGTTCAAATTTGGAAGAAGAGCATGAGCATCATTTGAGGATGGTTTTGAGAGTGCTAAGAGATCATCAGTTTTATTCCAAACTGAGCAAGTGCCTGTTTTATCAAAACATAATTCACTATTTGGGGCATATCATATCAGAAGAAGGGATAGTCGTGGACCCTGAAAATATTGAGGTCATTAAAGGGTGGAAAACACCTAAAAATGTAATAGAATTCATATCCTTCATGGGCCTAGCTGGCTACTATAGAAGGTTCATTGCAGGGTTTTCGAGAATAGCTCGCCCCATCACTTCCTTGCAAAGGATGATGAAGAAATTTCAATGGATAGAAGAATGTGAAAGAAGCTTCCAACAATTGAAGAAGTGGTTAAGAAGTGCTCCAATTACGAATATTGCAGATCTGAATGAATATTTCATGGTTTTCACATACACATGTAAAGAAGTAATGGGAGGATTCCTCAGCCAGAATGGGTCTGTGATATGTTTTGAGTCCAGAAAATTGAACGAGCATGAAAGGCCCTACGCCACTCACAATTTGGAGTTGTCAGCCATTGTACACGCTCTAAATAAATTGAGACATTACCTCATGGGAAATAGGTTTGATATTAGGATAGACCATCATGGTCTGAAGTATTTTTTTGATCAACCTACATTGAATTCTAGGCAGAGCAGATGGTTAGAATTCCTCTGTGAATATGACTTTGATATCAAGCACATCAAAGGAAAGGAAAACAAAGTGGATGATGCACTCAGCAGGAGAGTGCATGAACTTCATGCTACAACCATCGACATGTATCAGACGGATCTTCAAGACAGAATCTTTGAGGATGCAAAAGTTGATTCACAGTACATAGAATTGGTAACAAAATTACAACAAGGTAAAATGCAACAGAAGGATGAAGATTTCGAATTGGGAATTCATGGAATTCTCTTGTACAGAAACAGATTTTATGTACCCAACTCTTCTGAATTGAAGAGTACGATTTTAAAAGAAATGAAAAATGTACCTTATGCAAGACACCCAGGATATCAATAAAAAATTTCACCAGTCAAAAGCCAATATTATTGGCCAGGCATGAAGAAGGAAGTTGTTGAATTTATTGCTAAATGCTTGGAATATCAAAATATAAAGGTTGAGCATAGACACCTAGTTGGTTTTCTACATCCATTAACCATCCCTGAGTGGAAATGGGAAGTGGTGACAATGGATTTCATCACAGGATTGCCCAGAACAAGAAAGAAGCATGATGCAATCATGATAGTAGTGGACAAGCTTACTAAAGCTGTCCATTTTATTCCATTTAAGACCACTCACAAGGAAACTAATGTTGTTGATATCTATATGAGGGAGGTAGTACGAATACATAGTATTCCCAAGACAATTTTGTCTGACAAAGACCCAAATTTTACCTCAAAGTTATGGAGAGGACTATTCGAGGGGTTTGGAACGAACCTAAACTTCAACATAGCCTATCACCTTGAGTCAGATGGAAAAACAAAAATATTAAACCAAGTGATAAAAGAAATGATAAGGATGTATGTAATGGACAAACCATCTAAATGGGAAGATTATCTACACTTGGTAGAATTTTCCTACAATAATGGATATCAAGCATCACTGAAGATGATCTCGTTTGAAGAACTTTATGGCAGAAAGTGCAACACCCCAATAAGTTGGGACAATCCAACTGATAGGGTAGTGGTTGGGGCAAAGTTGCTCAAGGAAATGGAAGAGAAAATGATGAAGATTAAACATAATTGAAGGCTTCCGAAGATAGATAGAAAATTAATGAAAGAAAAGGAAGAAATCAAAGAGAGTTTAAAGTGGGTGACCATGTTTTCCTGAAGGTGAAAGAAAACAGAAGTTTGCTGAAGTTGGGAAGTTGTTCCAAGTTGGCATTGATATTTTGTGGACAGTTTGAAATCCTAGAAAGGATTGGACCAATAGCTTATATGATTTCATTTCTTGCATCCATGACTATTCATAATGTATTTCATGTATCATTGCTCAAGAAGTATATACCTGATGATAATCATGTGATTGATTGGAATGTGATCCAGGTGGAACAAGAAGGCACTTTGTAAGTGAAACCTGTGAGCATACTTGACTCGAAGAGAAAATAACTCCAGAATCAAGTCGTAAAGCTTGTAAAGGTTCAGTGGACCTGGTACAGTTCTGAGGTCGCAACATGTGAGAATAAAGATGCTACGCGGGCAGAGTACCCACATATTTTTGAAGATTTTGGAAATCTTATTGTTGCTATGTAAAGAATTTCATTGAGGACAGTGAAAAAATAAGGGGAGGGAATTGTAACACCCCAAGGCCGAGCGCCTACTGAATTGTCATTATTCTTATAGGATGGTGAGCTGAGTGGTTATAAGATGAGAGAATTATGTGTTTATTAGGGTGGTGAGCCATATGTTAAGGCCAATGAGCCTGATTTTGTATATGTAAATACACACATATCATTAATAAAATTACACTGCTACATGTAGACCCTCCACGAAGAAAGAGTTATGGGGGACTAAGCTCCACTAGGTGGGGAAGGGGCTAAGTGTCTAGGAATATGGGCTAAGTTAGAGGGCTTAACTCTAAAGGAATAATATTATATTATTATTTCCTAGAAGTTAAGGTTTGATATAACGATGTTGTCCTATGTTCCTAGAGGAAAGGGGGGATGAGTGTTAAGTGGAACACATGATTTTTCATGGAGACATGTGTCAACTTGAGCACATGCATTTTTAGGTGGGAAAGTCAGCTTGTTCGGGGGTTCACTCATGATGCTCATGAGTGTCATGATTCTTAGGATTGTCATAGATCCTTCACCATTGCATCTGTACTCGTGCGAGGTTAGACACCCTAGAAGAGAGCCACACTCCCCAATGATGCACGTGCGATTGTAACCTATAGTTACTAGACGTCAACTTGTGTGTTTTTCCTATGAAGCCCGACACATTTGTATTCACCTAACCCATACTGTGTCTTAGCATTTGGATGTTGCCACTTTCTGTGTCCATACCCATTTTATGTTGTTGTTGTCACCCGTGTGTTAGTTGAATGTTGTTTCTATATTGCTTAGGAGTTGAATTGAAGAAGCAAGTTGCTAGGCCCATGAGAAAATCTCCCAGGTGAGAGAGTTTGTTGGGAAGTGAGTTCTCCTGGAGGGAGTCATGTAGAAGATACAGTACTCTGAGACTTTCAGTCCAGCCTGTTGCTGAAGCCGAAGGTAAGGGAGGTGTAGTAGCCGATGGACTTGTATTAGTGAAGGTGTAACCTTCTGGGGTGGAGAAAGCATGTGGCAAATGAGGGTCTATGGGTTGTGGGATTAAGTGGCTCATGGGATAAAAAATCCTTCCTTTTGTTCTATGCAACTTCCTTGTTGTCCTTTCCAAGACTAGAATTCCCTTGCCCGGTGGAGTATAGTCCCAGCTCAGGTGTGACTCATTGTTGAGCATGATGAGAAACGTGGTCTAAGGTTGGGAGGTTCATGGAAGGTCTGCACACAGTTGGTGGTCACATATTAAAAGATAAGTACCATTTCTTTGTTTGTTGTATGCTGTGTATTTGTATTTACATTATAATTAATGAGTAATTCTTGTATATATATGTTGCATGTATGTGTTAATGTTTCTTCCGCATGAAAAGGTGTATGAGTAGATTATTGGCGTCTTTTTAATTGCATTAGATAGATACATATTTAAATATGTGAATACTAGATGTTATCTCTATCTTCCGGTTAAGTTTTATATGTGATTATTTCCACAAAGTTACTTGGTGGCATGGCCTGGCCTGCTGTTTAGGGTCGGGAATGTCACAGAAATGGTATTAGAGAAGTAAAGGAAAAAAAAAGGTTGCTTCGGTAGAGTTACCCGGATGGTGTCGCCGACCAAGGGACATTACAAATTGGTATCAGAGAAGTAAAATAAAAGAAAAGGTTGCTTTGGTAGCGTTACCCAGCCGGGGTCGCTGACCGAGGGACGTTACAGTTGGAAATCTGCCACACAACATATTTTTGTGATTCAGGCTCTCCACCCATCCACTAGAAATCCCAACCTGCCACACCACCGAGCTGCAATAACCCACAACTCCTCATTTGGATGGTCTAATCCATGCTAAAATTAGATACCATCTAACCTATTTCCACCTGCAATCGTCACTGTAGCTCCCTCTCAGAGATATCACATGAGACCTTCCTGATAGAAGATCAAGAATAAGAACAACAATACTCCAATGTTGTATCCAAAATGTGTCTCAATTTGATCCCCTTTTCTTCAGATCCCAAGCTCTGGTACCATGTCAATTTTAACATGAAACTCTATGTGACTAATTTTAAGATTTGAAAATTGCTTCCTAGTGATCTAACAATAAAACCCTAGCTGTTATCACTAAACAATTTCACACTAAAAAATATTGACTAAAAACATATGCAGTGGAAACAAAAAGATCAAATATGAATCATCAATATACATGAGAAAAAATTTCAGTTCTAGAATCTTGTTATCATAAAAAATCCTAGGGGAAAAACCAACCCTCCCAACCAACACAATATCACCAAAAATATTAGGACAACCTTGTCCTCCAAATTCACCAAAAACTGAAAACAACCTTGTTCTCCAATAATTATACAAATAAAAAAAACAAACCTCAACAATATTATGAAAAACTCATTTTCCCACGAATTTGTGGTAGACCACATGTACGACCTGGTAACGTCACCTATCATCCTGTACGGATCTATTCCTTCCCAAAAAATCAAATATGTGATTCACCTTACTAGAAACCCGCGTATATATGTTGTTTTCTCCACTTCAAACCATGTATAAACTATAAGCGATTCTTCATTATTCCACCAGTGTATATACACACCTCATCCTCTCGCAAACCACGTATTGTACGAAAAATTCATGTTGGAAGATTGGTTGTTGTCATTGATGTCAACCCTAGTCATGGGTTTTGGATCGCAAGATTGATAAAGGTATTTGGACATGAAGGACAATGCACATTCATATACAACACACATGAATGGATAGTATACATCATGTTGTTTCCGGTGGTATGTGGCACGTCACGTGGATCCTCATGGTTGAGGAGAAATGAATTTTTGAAGAAGACAAAGTGATTTGAAGAAGGAAGTACATGTAGGCCCTGAAGATAATTAAAGAAAAGAATTACAAAATAAGAAAGTGTTAGGTCGGCCCTAATGTTAAAATGAAGTGACATAAATGGTATAAATAAACATCATTATACATTCATTTTGATACAATTCAAATTTCAAAGGAAATAAGAAGTAAAGAAGGCCGGATTTCAAGGGAGGATGAAGTCTTTTGGTGATGTGTTCTAAGGTATGTTATTTTCAGGTCATCTTACCATTTTTTCTATAACATTTTTTCTAGAATGAATCAGATGGTGAAATCTCTATGGTAGTGAGAAGACATATCAAGTTACCTCTGGTAAAAATTTCATCTCTTGATTCGCTATAATTATGGATATACACTCTATGGAAGATAGGGTTTGTGACCAGTCCTGAAGCTAGTCAATAAACATGTGTTTCGGGTAAAACAATCATAACTTCTTCATCGAGAATCCAAATGACGTGGGAAAAATTTCATTGGAAAGAGTACGGACTGTAGTTTCTTGTGTGAAATTTTAAGAATCGGATTTTAAATCAGAGTGGGTTACCTTTAGTATAGTTTAACCATTGGAAGGAAGATCCTAAGAAGAAATGGAAGACAAAATTCCAAATGGGATTCCACCATTTGATGGAAGCAATTTTGAATAC
>JZKD02S0025147.1:235939-248352 GCA_000966675.3 Picea glauca | reverse complement strand
CAAGAATTCTTCAGCTCCTCTCTTGTTCTCTCAACAAGACTGTTGTTTCTTCCTCTTGCTCTTGGCATCTCACCAAAAAGCCTCTTGGCCTCTCACCAAGATTTCTTCAACTCCATGAATGGGTGCGCCCATTTTCCTTAATCAACCTCATGAGGGAAGGTGAGGAGTTTCCTAATCTAACGGCTGAGTTTAGATTATATGGGTGGCTGAGATTTGGTGTCTCTTCACTCACCCTCACTTTAATCATAAAGTTATCTTTTAATTTGCATCTCACAAATTAATTTGACTAAGACCCACTTTCAGCAATTTCTCCCCTTAGGCGCCTAGGGAAGAGAAACACTTGCCTTGGTACATTATTTTAATTAAAAATTTAACACAGTCGGTGACAGAGTGTGCTGTTAAGACACTCTGTGATGTTAAAGTCACTGGTTCGAAACCTGCGGGGACAAAAAATCCATCCATGTTAAGGGTTGTTGTGGCTCAATCCGGGTGCGATCCTCAGGTGGTTTTGATGGCTTGGATGCCCTTGAGTAATGGTTTCTTAGCCACAGACTAGTCCCGCAGGTCACAGACAAACTAGCAAAAAAAAAGAAAAAGAAAACCGTGTCATGAGAGACCATCATTAGCTTGCACTCACTCTTATGTGTGATAAATACCCACTTAATATAAATAGATATTCAAACTTACACATCTTACCAGAAAATTAAACTTTAACAATTAGTGATGATGATGCTGATGTTTAGTTCCACCCTAATACTAGACCCATCAATCAAATAAAGAGAATCAAACTAAATATTTTTTCATAATGCCATTTATATATTTGAACATGGTCGAAATGAAATTACCAAAGTCATTATGGTTTATGTAAGTGAGGAGGTCACGAAATTGGATGAAGTTATATATTTTATATTGTTAAGGGAAAGGTATGTTGAAAGGAAGTGATATTTATCATCAACCTCCTTTGTATAAGAAATTTTATATATTTAATTATCCTATGATTTTTGGATGATATAATCACCATTTTTACTAATAAAGGTCTTGAAGATTGTTTCTAATTTTAGCAATTTTCATTTTATTATATAAGCTCATAATGTTGGAAAAATAGCATAGTTTGATCAAGGTTAGAATTCATAAAATATTTGTGGTATTATAATTTCGTCTAACTAATGATTTCATTATCATTCAACATTTTATCTTTAAAATTCAACTATATATAAGTATAAATAATAATGATGATTATGATCATAGATTGTTAACTACACTGAGGCTAACTTTGGTTTATCAGACTTTAAAGAAAATAATGATAAGGAATTATTTAGATTTTATTTTATTTTTATTTCTATCAATATTATTAATTCATTTTCCACTTTCATGTTCCAATAGTTAAGCCAAGTTTCTACCATCAATAAGAGAATTGAGTATGGTGTGTTCAATTTTGTTTTAAAATTATAGGCCATGAAACATTTTTCGATTTTCTTAATTTTATTCCAAGTCCCACTATGGAGAAATAATAATATGAGAATAATTAAGTATAGAGGACATTGTTTTTTTATAGTAATCCCAAATTTTAGAATTTCTACTTTCGTTTTCAAGACCATTATAATCTTTCCAACCTTTTGATTCTCTTCTCTACATTGTGGTTCCAATTTGAATGATAATTGACATGAATGTCAAAGTATTTGTAAGGTTGAACCTCTTCAAGGTTTTTATCACCATACAAAATTGGAGTAGGCTAATCTTCTAGCAAAAGACCATATATAAAATTCGGGCACAAGTAGAGTTTTAATATGATTCAATATGTGATCATGGTAGAACAATGTCCTTCAGGGTTTTTCTCAAATCTAAATCAATCTAGATCGTCAAAAAATAGATTAGAGTTCCAACTTGATAGGAACTTTGACTAATTGTCCAACACTTGATTAGAGTTCTATATTGATAAGAGCTTTGACTAATGGTCAAAAAATAAATTAGAATCCCATATATACATGAACTTAGACTTTCTACATCACTAAATTTAGACAACTAGAAAACATTAAATACAAGACTAATGCCTCCTTGAAGATTAGAGAATAAATTATTTTATTAAATTTAATTATCATAATATTTCTTTTATAAATATTAATGTTAAATGCATATTTTTTGCAAAATTGATGGAGAACATTCAATTACTTATTAGAGCCAAGGTTTCGACACTAAGCCTAGATGGGCCAGTGGAGCGGTCTTTGGACCAAGAGTGCAAGGGAAATTGGGACTGAAAGGCCAATTTCGGACCTTGGTTTGCTCTGAAGTGTCAAGGAGTTACTTGACGAGTTTTTAAGCTCAGGAGGTTTAGTGGCGGGTGAAACCACAGTTGGTGTGGTCTATGGCCACAGGGAGATAGGTCTCCACACCAATAGTGTTAGAACCTTAGGATTTGTTCAAGAGGGATGATGAACCCTCGTGATCGTCAGATCTGGGAAGTGTGCGCGGGGTTTAAAGCCCTTTGGAGTGGCACATGAGTGTGGAAATTGTGATATGTGAAATTTTGAATTAGTCAGGATCGTACATCAGAAATAATGCATGGAGGGCGATCAACCTTTCGCTGACTCATAACTTGAAATGGTCAAAGGGTGAGTTCGTGAAGATTCACGAAATGTGAATTTATGTTTGGATCACAACCGTCAATCTAAGCGAGATATGGACTGTTGATTGTCCAGGAAGAAATCGTCAATTTGGGGGATGGGAAGTGAGGAGAGGTGAACACCTCAGAAACCCTGAAATGCCAAAAACATCTACACCATAGATCATGGGGAGAAGAACTTGACCGTTGGATCAAGTATCTTAGTAAACAATGACTTCGAGATTTCGACAGATGGAAGTTTGAGATGTGGGGGTGCACGAACTCTCGATGCCCGAAACCCCGAAATGCCGAAAATATTTGCACCATTGATCTGAGGAGGGGATCTGACCATTGGATTCCTTGCTTGGAATGGACGTGGGCACATGAATGTGTACCACATGCCAGTGAGTTGAGAAGATAGGTGAGAGTGGTGGGACCCGATGATGTCACCGAAGGTGACGTGGAACCTCCTAAACGTACAACGTGCCATGGTGGTGAAGGGCGATAGTTGTGCTGTGGGCCCGAAGAATAAAGTAATTCACGATTTCAGGGATTCGCGAGATAAGAGCACAGGAGTTTGACATTGAAACTCATGAAGTCGCGAGTAGCAAGAACGGGAGGAGAAAATTCAACATCACTTCTCGAGGTTTCGTGAAAGGGAGGTGAGAGGGTTGGATGCCACAACTCGCGAAGCTGTGAGTAGCGAAGGAGTGCTAGAACTTAGCCCTAGACTACGGTCATGCATAGCAGACGCTAGCGAGGAGGGAGCCATACCCTTGTCGCATCTCGGGTATCAACGTTTAGAGGAAATGAGTCGAGGGTCTTCAACTCATGAACTCGCGAGATCGCGAGTTGTGAAAGGGTGACTTTGGTTACAAAGATTTAACTATTGGATCTTTGTGGACTGAGATTCTGAAGTTTCGAAGTCCCGAAATTTGCAGAGCCGAATGAGAGCTCAGAAAACTTATTTGAATCAAAACGTCTTTTGTTCTTGTTTGTATTGGTTTATAAATGTTGTGGATTGTTCGTGAGGTTTTAATGGCCTGACAAACTTCGAATTGAATTGCACAGTGCGAGAGTTAGGATTCCAGTTAACCAACGTCGAGTATGGAGTGGGAAAAGGTGCAGATTGCCTCTGAAACAGAGGACGAAAGGGTAGGAAGGAATGTCAACCTGGGAGTCGAAGGAACAAACTCTAATAGGCATGGAAAAGAGATGGATAAGGAAGAACATATGATGAAACTCATCAAAAGATTGCAGAAAGATGCCCAGGCTCGCCTAGCTGATAGCCGAAAGCTCATGAAAATCAGGGATCGGTAGGGTGAATTCAACTTAAAAATGTTGAAGATCCTGGAAAGAATAGAAAAGAAATTGGAAAAAGGGAGTGACACAAGAAGATCAAGAAGTGTCAGAACCGAGAGGAGAAGAAGATCGAGGAGTGGTAATAGACATTACCGTCTCTCCCCGAAGCATTCTGGCAAGGAGACACAGAGTAGTTCAAGCCCGTCCCCTACCAAAAAACACCGAAAATATGGAAGGGATGAATTGAAAGGGGAAATCAACAAGATTAAACCGCTTACATTCGATGGTGAACATAAGAAGCAGGAATATGCCGAAACATGGTTGCTGGATATGAAGAAATACTTCGAACTGCAGAATTATTCTGCCTATGCAGAAGGAAGAATTGCAATGTACCAACTGAAAAGAAAAGCATCCATGTGGTGGGATCAGTTGGTGCAGGTGAAACACATCAGAGAGAAAGAGGTCACTTGGCAGGACTTTAAGAGGTATTTCGAGAAGAAACACCTGACTAAAAGGTATTATGACAAAAAGATGAAGAAGTTCTTCGAACTCATGTTGGGAAGCATGAACATTGATGAGTATGAATAATTTTTTGTGGAACTACTGAAGTATGTTTCGTTCATCAAAGACAAGGCTGTCAAAATTCATAGGTATCTGAGTGGACTGCCACCTTCCATTGATAACAAGATTCAGTATGACGATCCTAAGACCATGGAAGAAACTATAAGAAGGGAGAAATGTATATACGAACAACAAAGAGAAAATCCTACCTTTCGGAAGGCTTGGGATGACCAGAAGAGGTTTAAGAAAGAACAGAGGCAGAAGGGAAACATGCCTCCCTTTTTCAGGAACAGTCCTTGGGGACAGTCATCTTTTAGAGAGCCCAGGAAAATTGAAGGGAGTGAGCAGATGCCAAGACCGCCACCTATTGAGTGTTGGGGTTGTAAAGGGAATCATAGGTATAGAGACTACCCCCACATAAAATATAAAGCGAGAACTGTCCATATTGTTCAGCAAGCTAAAACAGTGGAGGATATGGGCAACAGAATGCCAAGGATCTACGCAGCCCTAGAAAACAAGCAAGAAGAATTTCAATCACACATGATTGAAGTCGAAGGTACGATTAACAGCCGACCACTTGTTATTTTAATTGATTCAGGGGATAGCCATAGTTATGTAGATCCTATAATGGTGGACAGTTTGCATCTAACAAGAAGTAAACATGAAAAGCCTTGGCTAGTGAAGTTGGCCACAGGAACCAAAAGGAAGGTCACTGAATTGGTTAAATCATGTTCAGTAGACATGAAAGGAATGAGCACTAAGGATGAATTGAACATTCTACCTTTAGGCTCATACGATTGCTTAATTGGGATGGACTGGTTGGACCAGCACCATGCCCTTATGGACTACTGTAACAAGAGGTTTACATCCTGAACGAAGAGGGAAATCAGGTAACAGTCCAAGGAATTCCCAGAGCCATGGCTGTTAGGGAAATCTAAGCCATGCAGCTGAAGAAATGTTACCGAAAAGGCTATCAATTATTTGCATCTCGGGTGGAAGAATCATCCTGAGATGTAGTCTCAAATATGGAAGACCACAAGGTACTCAAAGAGTTTAAGGACGTATTGCAGGAGGTACCTGGACTACCTCTGAAGAGGGACATCAATTTTTCTATAAATTTGATGGCGGGAGTAGCTCCAGTTTCGAAGGCTCCTTATAGACTGAGTACGCCAGAGCTGAAAGAGTTGCAATTGTAGCTCGAAGAGCTACTAAAGAAGGGATACATTCACCCCAGTGTGTCACCTTGGGGATCCCCGGTCCTATTTGTGAAGAATAAATATGGGACGTTGAGGCTGTGCATTGATTTTTGGCAGTTGAATAAGGTCACTGTCAAGAACAAGTATCCTCTACCAAGGATTGATGACCTTTTTGATCAGTTGAAGGATGCGGAAATATTCTCAAAAGTAGATCTCAGGTCTAGATATCACCAAGTGAGAATAAATGATGAGGACATTAGCAAGACCACCTTTAGAACAAGGTACGGTCATTATGAATTCACAGTGGTGCCGTTTGGACTGACAAATGCACCTGCTCTTTTCATGTGCTTAATGAATGGAGTGTTCATAGATTATTTGGACAAGTTTGTCATAGTCTTCCTAGACAACATCTTGGTGTATTCCAAGTTAGAGGAAGAGCATGAGCAACACCTGAGAATGGTGCTGCAAGTGTTGAGAAATCACCAACTATACGCTAAGCTGAGCAAGTGCTCATTTTATCAAAGGAAGATCCATTACTTGGGACATATTATTTCAGAAGAGGGGATCGTTGTGGATCCTGAAAAATTGGAGGCCATCCGAGAATGGTCAACACCAAGGAATGTGGCAGAAGTTAGATATTTTATGGGTCTGGCAGGCTACTATAGAAGGTTTATAGCCAGATTCTCAAGGACAACTCATTTTATCACTTCCTTGCAAAGGAAGGAGAAGAAGTTCCAGTGGACTGAAGAATGTGAGAGCAACTTCCAGCAATTGAAGCAGCTGCTAACTAGTGTTCCAATCCTGAAGATTGCATATCCAAATAAGGATTACGTAGTGTGCACTGATGCGTGTAAGGAGGGGCTGGGAGGAGTTCTCAGCCAAGAGGGATTTGTAATTTGTTATGAGTCCCGAAAGCTGAAAGAGCATGAAAATAATTATGCCACTCATGATTTAGAGCTAGCAGCAATCGTCCACGCCTTGAGGAAATGGAGACATTACCTCATGGGCAAAAGATTCGAGTTGAGAACAGACCATAACGGTCTGAAGTATTTATTTGATCAGCCGACTTTAAATTCCAGGCAAATCAGATGGCTGGAGTTTCTGTGCGAATATGACTTTGATATCAATCATATCAAAGGGAAATAAAATAAGGTGGCTGATGCACTCAACAGAAGAGTGCACGAAATACATGCTACAACCATTAGCATGTACAAGAATGAGATTAAAGACATAATTTTGGAAACTGCAAATGATGATTTGCAGTATAGAGGTTTAGTAGCAAAGCTATAGCAGCATGAGAGACCACAGACCAAGGAAAGTTACACCTTGGGAACTGATGGCTTACTTTTGTATAAAAACAGAGTGTATTTACCCAATGTCTGAGAATTGAAGCTGGCAATTCTAAAAGAAATGCATAACGTGGCTTATGTTGGACATCCTTGATATCAAAAGACTATGGCAGCAGTTAAAAGCCATTATTTTTAGCCGGGTATGAAGAAAGAAATCGCTGAATACATCACCAGATGTATGCAGTGCCAGAAGGTTAAGGCTGAACATAGGCACCCAACAGGGTTTTTGCAGCCTTTACCCATTCCTGAATGGAAATGGGACGTGGTAACAATGGATTTTATCACCGAACAACCTAGAACAAGCAAGCAACATGATTCAATCATGGTGGTGGTGGACAAGCTTACTAAAGCTGCCCATTTTATTCCACTGAAAACCACCCACAGGGTAGCTGATGTTGCTGGTATCTTTTTAAAAGAAGTTGCACGCTTGCACGGAATTCCTAAGACAATTGTGTTTGATAGGGACTCGAAATTCACCTCGAAATTCTGGAAAGGACTGTTCAAGGGATTCAGAATGAATCTGAACTTTAGTACAGTGTATCATCCTGAGTATGATGGTCAGACAGAGAGGGTGAATAGGGTAATAGAAGACATACTGATAATGTATGTGATGGATAAACCATCAAGGTGGGAAGACTACCTGCATTTGGTAGAATTCGCCTACAATAATGGGTATCATGCATCATTGAAGATGAGCCCATTCGAAGCACTTTATGGAAGAAAGTGAAACACTCCAGTGAGTTGGGATAATCCAATTGATAGAGCAGTCGTTGGGCCGGAACTACTCAAAGAGATGGAAGATCAAATGATAAGGATTAAACATAATCTGAAAGCTACCCAGGATAGGCAGAAAAGTTACGCTGACAGTAATAGAACCCATAGAGAATTCAAAGTGGGTGACCATGTTTTCTTGAAAGTGAAGACTAACAAGAGTTCCCTGAAGTTAGTAAGTTGTGCCAAATTGGCAGCAAGATTTTGTGGGCCATTTGAGATCCTGGAAAGGATTGGGCCAGTTGCATACATGCTTCCATTACCTGCCTCTATGATTGTACATAATGTATTTCATGTTTCACTGCTTAAGAAATATGTACCTGAGGCTAATCATGTTATCGATTGGAATGTGATTCAGGTGGAACTAGAGGGTGTCCTGCAAGTTCATCCTGTGCGTATATTGGACAGGAAAAGAAAATAGCTCCGGAATCGAGCTATAGAACTTGTAAAGGTCTAGTGGACCTGGCACAGTCCTGAGGACGCGACATGGGAGCATGCGGATGCTATGCAGGTAGAGTACCTGCATCTTTTTGAAGGTTTTTTAAAATCTTACATATGCTGTGTAAAGTTGCACTGAGGATAGTGCAAAAATAAGGGAGGAGGATTGTAATGTCCCCAAGGCCAAGCCCAGTTGTAAATCTGATGTATGAAATGAATTGTAAATATGTGTTATAGGCTGGTGAGCCAAGTTTGTATAAGTCGATGGGCTTATGTGATTGTTAGGCCAGAGAGCCTGAAGGTTGGAGGCCAAGGGCTTGATTTGGTACTTGTATGTATACAAAACATTTAATAAAATTGTAAACACTGTCAGGTGCAGACCGACCATGATGAATGAGTGAAGGGGGACCGAGCTTCCACATAGAAGGCAAGGGATTAGGGGCTGGAAGGTGGGAAAAGGGGCTAAGTGTTTAGCCTAGGGGGCTTAAGCCTGGGAATAATATTTTAATATTATTCCAAAAAGACATGTGCATTTTATGTTTTATCCTAAGTTTCTGGCAAGGGGAGGATGTACAAGGGTGATGCGTGCTGGTGGAATGCATGCAGTTACATGGGTGACAAGTGTCAACCATGGCACATGCGAATAAAATAGCCAGGGTGAGCTGTGAGAAGGGTTCCTCCTCCATTCTACCCGATTGCCTGAACGCGTACGGAGCCCTGGATAGTACGACCAACCCGACCCCTGTAGAGATATCCTCGTGCATTCCTGAGAGTCAAAAATCTCGTGTCGTCTTGATAATCCGTATGCATCCACTGCCCAAAATCGAGCCTGTGTGTAAGATCTTTGTTCTGAAGACATGACCATGAGACCGTCCTGTGATTGCTGAACCAGTTTGGGAAAGCCTGTGTCTATTTTCCCCATGGGTTGTTGTGACCACGCAGTACTGGACTGCGTGTGGCTTGTTGGCCTGCGAGTGATTCTCTCTAGGTGAGAGAGTGCACAGAGGAAGGAGAGGACTCCTGGAAGGAACCCTGTAGCTATCACAGAGCCCAGAGACTTCTGGTCCGGTCTGTTGCTGTAACCCAAGGCAAGGGAGGTTAGCAGCCAAAGAACTGTCCAGGTGACATAGAAGGTGTATACTCCTGGGGTGTAACAAGCATGTGGGGAATGAGGGTCATGCGTGAGAGGTTCCTGGGAGAGAATCCCATCCTTGTGGTTGTGTGTTGTTTTCCCTGTAACCTCAGCCTAGCCTAGGATTCCTTGCCTTGGAGGTGGAGCTTAGTCCCAGCTCGGGGGTGACCCACTGCTGAGCTGATGAGCAGTGCGGTCTAAGGATGGGAGGTTCGTGGAAGACCTGCACTTGGTTGGTGGAATCTACCACTGTTAAAAAATAAGTATCCGATTATGCTTTATTCATGTTTTGCATGACTGTGCTGCTTATCTTACCATGAATTCCGCTGTGTATATGAATTAATATTAAACGCTATTAATTGTTAATTATAGCAGTAAATAATATGTTTTACTCTGAGCTTAAATATGTTTATTTGTTTAAATGCATGTGGATTATATAATGCCTATATGAACTATGTACAAAGTGATGTTATAGATTTTTCTTTTAAGAGCGTTCAAGCCTTGGTAGACAGAAAACACAATCTTTAAAACAATTTTGGAAAAGAAACATATTTTCTTTTATAAATATTAATGTTAAATGCATATTTTTTGCAAAATTGATGGAGAAAATTCAATTACTTATAAAGATGCACAATCTTTAAAACAATTTTGGGAAAGAAACATATCATAAACCTATATGACAAAAATAAATTCAACCGTATTCACATCAATCCCATCCTCAATTTTGGAAAAAAAAACATATATCCTAAATGAAAAAAATAAAGTCAACCATATTCATATCATTCCCCTCCTAATAAGCATAAACATGGAGTGCCCTTAATCAACATCAACATTACCATTCATATTCATTGACTATTACATTTCATCTTAATAATTTTTTTTAATCATAAAAATACTATATCAATATTCGTTGACTATTACATTTCATCTTAGCAATTATTTAGTAATCATAAAAATACTACATTAATAATAAATATATATGTATTCTATTCTTTTCCATAACTCCAAATAATCTACATTGTCTCAAACTTTTTCTAACCTTTACTCAACAACAAATAAAGGTTAGAAAAATATCTCAATGAACTTCTAACCAAGTCCATCATCTAAGTCACCAAAAACTCTCTGAGTGTGAACATGCTACCACTGATCCTCTGTCCTTATATGAACAGTCCCCAACTATTGTTGGACACTTAGTTTAGTCCACTCTTTACCACTGCAACTCATCTCTGCAAATTTCCTCATCCCTCTTAGGTCGAATACCACATACATTGGAATACCTTGATAATGTGCAACTCTTTGGCCCAATGAAGACTCTACCTCATCAACCTTCCAAACATATGAATCCATATCGCCCATGCCAAAGAACTTGAGCTGCACCCATCATATATCACCATGAAAATTCACCAGAAGTCCATCCATTGGGTTGGCAATCTGCCACACAACATATTGTTGTGATCTAGGCTCTCTTCCAATCCACCAAAACTCCCAACCTACCACAACACCGAGTTGAAATATCCCATAACTCCTCGTCGGGGTGGTCTTCTCAATGTCTCAAAATAGAGACCATCTAACATATTTCCACCTGGAACTATCAATATAGCTCCCTCTCATAACTATCACTTGTGACCTTCCCGGGACAAGAACAAGAAAAATAAAAACACTCCTCTAGTGTTGTATCCAAGATGTGTCTCAAGATGATCCCCTTCTCTTCAAATCCCAAGCTCTGATACCATGTCAATTTCCACATGCAATTCTATGTGACTAATTTTCAGTTTTGAAAATTTCTTCCTAGTGATCTAATAGTAAAACCCTACTTGTTATCACTGAACAATTTCAGAATAAAATTTATTGACTAAAACCATATGCAGTGGAAACACACATATAAAAGATGAATCATCAATATACATGAGACAACATTTAATTTCTATAATATTGTTATCATCATAAATTCTAAGGGAAAAACCATCCCTCCCAGCCAACATAATATCACCAAAAATCTTAGGACAACCTTGACCTCCAAAATAACCAAAAACTAAAAACAACCTTTTTCTCCAATAATTATACAAATCAGAAAACCAAACCTCAACAATATTCTAGAAATATCGTCTTCCACGAATTTTTTACAGACCACCTGTATGGCCTACTAACGTCACCTGTCAGTCTGTACAAATATGTACCTACCCATAAAATAAGATATATGATTGACCTTACTGGTAACCCACGCATATACTTTGTTTTCTCCACTACAAACCACATATACCCTATGTGTCATTCATCCTTCTACAACCCACGTATATATTTGCTTCGTCCTCCTACAAACTTTGTATTGTGTGAAAAAAATTCTCCACATGTGTGAACTTCTTTTCTTCTCTCTTCAGCACTAGATTCACAACCTTGTAGACTTTCCCTTTGCTGAGATCACCAATCCTCCTAGACACAAGTGCAGACTCACTTATGCCGACTCCATTCTTCCAAAATGGTTCTCTAATGTCACAATGAAATCTCACCTTTATATAGGAGTCCAATGACTGAGTTTAGTATCCCTTCCTAAACTCAACAATTAATTAGAATATTTGAATCCTCTTTGTGGGTGTGGCACCCCCACACAATCCCACAAATCCCACCAACTTTCCCATGAGGCCCTAGTCTCATTTCTAGGACGATTTCAATGAAACAAAGGTAAAAAATGGTGCCAACGAAAATTCCAACATGATGGGAACCTTGACTTCTAGTGGGAATACATCTTGAAGCTAAAAAACAATTAGTGACGATATGTTCCTGACATAGAATGATCCAATGGTTCATATTCTCCTTGATCTTAATAGCTACATTGATCAATGTATTAACACCCAATTGGTCCATGATCTCTATTTAACAAGCATGGAGGGTCATTTGTTGATGATCGATTGTGAAAAACTCTCTTGTAAATCCCTCTATAATATTTTTTTCTTGCATTAATAAATTTCTCCAAGTGGCCACGTTGGCTAGGGCCGTGGATGTTTCCCTTTAGGGGTTTTACCACATCAAAACATAGGTGTGTTTATCTTTGATCTAGTTGTGTGAGT
>JZKD02S0025147.1:210014-229037 GCA_000966675.3 Picea glauca | reverse complement strand
TATATATATATATATATAAGGTCACCTCCAAGCCAAACATCAAATTGGTGTATGGGATCCTTGTTTGTAGGATAAGGGATCCACTCCCACAACAATTTAATGGAGGTATGCATACTCTACCTTTCTCAATATTTGAACCTAGATTTTTTAAAATGCTTTAAGCATAAATGAAATTACATATCTCCCACATATTAGGAAGTAGAAAGCACCTACAATTGAAATAATATTTTATTTTTTCCTTTTAATTACTCTCACTCCCTTTCACTCTTTCCCTATATAAAATTGATATGGAATTATTCTAATTAAAGTGAATATTGAAATATTTTATTTATGGTAGACATTGAAATATTTTATAGACATTGAAATATTTTTTCTTATTAATATTTTGTTTAAATACTATATGTCAACTCCATGTTGAACACAAAAAGAATTACACATCTCCCTCATACTAGAATGTAAAAACATAAAATTAATTTTAATTAATTAAATATTTTATTTATTTAATTTTGAATAAAATTAAAAACAATTTCAATTTTTTAAATAAATTAAAAGTTTGCACAATTGAACACTAACAACTATAATTTCGAAAGTGAGATTCACAACCATTCTTATAAAAACCTAAAACTAAATTTCAAACTCAACATAAAGAAGCATTTAGATAGTTGAGAATATTATTGACAACTTTAATTTCGAGAGTGAACCATTCTTATAAAAACTCAAAAACAAAATTAATTTTAAGCTGCATTTAAATGTTTGACATAAAGAAGGATTTAAATATTTGAAAATATTATTGATAACTTCTCAATTTCGGAAGGATTCACAACCATTTCTATAAAAACTCAAAACTAAACCTTAACCTTGTACCTTTAGGATTATTAGGTTAATATGCAAGATCAACGTGATCCTTAACCTTGTACCTTTAGGATTATTAAGTTAATATGCAAGATCAACGTGATTCATTCTTCTTTAAAGTGGTTTATATATATATATATATATATATATATAATTGTTTTATACATACTTGCAATCAACTAGTATAAAAATCTTTATTTAATAAAGGTATCCCTTTTTCTAATTAAAATCAGTACTCAACTAATATAGAAACTTTATTTAATAAACATATCCCTTTTTCTCATTAAAATCAGTACTCCGTACTGCATGGATGTTTGCTTAGTCATCATATTGACCACGATGTAATATTGACCACAATGATAAGCAATTGAGTTATGGTGTACCCCAGGAAGAAAGGATAGAATGAATCATATCATAACTTCACAATAGTATTATGGAAAACATCCACAATATGTTTTGGTGGCAGTTTAACTAAAAAAGAGAATGGAAGAATATGATTAAAAAGTAGAAACCAATATTTTTGGAGGAAAAAAAACATGAATGTAAGAGAAAATAATATGGAATGTTGAATATGAGATAGAGCATTCAATGAGTGAAATATTCTAAACCAATTTATTTTTTTCTAAAAACCATAATACTTTTGATCCTTACTTATTAGAATGACTACCCAAAAAAACAAATTATCAGAGATAACAAAGAAAATAAGAAAAGATAGTTTATAAGTCTAGAAAAGAAATAAGGACAACAACAAGGGGAAATGCAATTAAAACTAAAGCACAAAATAATAGAAACTACTTTCAAAACCTAGAAAACATGAAAATAACTTGTAATTTGAATGAGGGGATACAACAAATATATATATTCTTTGGTCCCATTGTCCTTTTTTCTCAAGTGTATCAAAAAATCTTGAGAGTATCAAGTTTTCAACATTAAATGGAGATTTATGAAAAAAATCATGGAATGGTGCAGTCAATAGTGAAACCAAATAAAAAGGAAAATGTCATCACAATGATATCAAAAAATGATAAATACCAAAAAAGAAAGAGTAACGAAGAAAGGAAATACAATGATTATGATATGGAATTCATAATTAAAAAGAAAATATTTGAAGAATGGCATAGAGCCACTAGTGAGAGAAAATTAGAAAAGAAAGAGACTCCGTAGAGATAGGAGAAGAAAAATATATTCCATGGGGACTCCAGGGATAAAAAGTTTCAAGAATTGACAGATTAGTTGTAAGAATTGACTTGAAAAAATCGTCACATGAAGAATACAAATAATAGAGTCATAAAAATCCATAATGCCTAAGGCAGAAAACAATAAACATCAATAAACAATTCATATAGGTAGAGTGGATGTGTAGATAAAATGGCTACCAAAACAAAACCCTCTATGGAAGGAGTGTCATTGTCTTCAGGAGGAGGTCTTCATCCATCGAATGTAGGCTCAAGATTGACCACAATGGGATCCAATTCATTTTTTTCATACATTGTTTGTTCAAGATGCTCTCATTTATATATAATAGGAGGGACATTTAAAAAATTATTGAAGCAAGGAATGTCTATGGTCTTAATATGGGTCAATTTCTTCACCTTTATTTGTGATATCTTACTTCTTAGCCTAACTTTTGTTGAGGTGAACAACCACTTGATTCTCTAGAGTTTTCAAAGTGTGAATGTGAGTTCCTTCCATGAGGCACCCCACTCATTGTACATGATGTGATGTTCTAGTAATACACCAACCCAAGCATACGCATCAATTTTATTTCAACTTTTCATGTCTACACTTAAATTTATAGATACATATGGGAACACATTAAAGAGTCATCATGTTAGGTAAAAATTGTGTGTTGTAGTACATTTATGAAAACACATCCAATCCTTGTTTTGAAAAGATATAAAATATCAATTTTGAATAATTGTCATATTGTGTGGAATTCCACACCCAATGAGAGGAAATATTTTAAGAGGCTTAACTTCCATGTAATAATAGAGAAATTGGTGATAAATATGAGAAATTGGTGGGCTAGAAAAACTAGGCGTATTTGTAATATGAGAAGAGATGGTTCAAAGTTTTATTTTTTCCATAAAGAGGATACTTGATATGGGGGAGCTAATAATTTTAAGCTCTAACCAATAAGAAGACCTCAATGAATTAATGATTAGGAAAAACAAACCCTTTTAGGTTCCATACACTTCTTCTAGATGGATTTTAATCAATAAATCAATGTTTTCTATTTTGAATTAATCCTCTATAATTTTCTAAGTACTTCATGCATCATTACCCTAAAAATGATATTCATTGGTATCCACTGATCATATTATATTCATTGAATCATTTCTATTGATTACATATCCAATCCTTCCATGATACTTCTCGTTCCAAAAAAGTCAAGCTTAAAAAAAATATTATATGGAATTAAACATTACCATTTTTTAATACATTTATATCACAAGAATCAATAAACTTGAATAATATTTTTAAAGTCTCCTAAATCTTTCAATATCTAAACTTATTGTCATAAATATTTGAATGGATTTTTTTTAAACAATCTTATCTCTAAAATAAACATTTTTAGCCAAAGGTTTTCCATTATACAGAACCAATGGTAACCACCATAAACAATGGTCGTTGAATGAATTCCCTTCCCTTCCATTAGAGAATCAATTTTCTACACCAATTTATACTTGGTGTCTTTCAAGACCCACTAAATTCAATTAGATACAGAAGAAACCTTTCATATTGATAGCGATTGGGCTATGTTGTGTTGGCACCAACAACTTTGTTTTTCTTGTTTCATTGCTGAAAGTGTCAATTTTTCCACAAGAAATAGGGACCGACCCTGCTCTTATGTTCCATGGTTGAGCATTTCATATCTTTTTCCCAAGTTTTTCCTAAGTTTTCAAACTCAATATCTTGGTCTCGGCGAATTAACCTTTTCCTTGCCGATACATGGGACTCACTGACATTAACTTATCATTTACTAGCTTGCGAATTAACTTAAATTAAAGGTTAACTTGCGAATTAACCTTTTTCTTTGTCACTGAAATGCTTGAACGGGTGTAGCACTTGGAAAGTTTTGATAAGTTTGAGTGTATCGACGTTGATTAAGTTTCAGTCGCTAGCGACCAAACCATTGTCATCACCAATATGAGAAGGTGCCCCGCTCCTAGTGCCTTTGCTTCACGTATCGGTGAGGTTAACCTTTTCCTTGCCAATAAACTAAAATAGCCCCATGCCTAGTGCTTGGTTGGTGACAATTACATCATGCCTAGTCCATTACCAATACACACCTCTCCCTAACTGGAAGTGATTGTTTATTTTATGCCAATACCTAGTTTATCTTCCTCCCCTTGAACATTGAGCTAAAATTGGCTAAGTCTCTTTACAGTGTGAGTGGATCATTTCTCTTTAGATGTCGATACGCCTTTCCATGTCAATGAGGATGAGGTTTACGACATCGATACAGGCGTGTATCGACACCAAATACATCAACTCTCCAATTTTGCTAGAAAGGCTTTAAAATAACTGCGATTTAAGACTAAGTCAGTCATATCTTTCTCCATTCTTTTCCTTGTTAAAATAGTTAGGATTTGGTGTTTCTATCCAACAATTGGTGTTTATGGTGAACTAATGATAAATTTTTTTTTACAAATTCGAACATGTCACCCCTCAAGTGATCACAAAATAACAACAAGACCCTTGTTCAAGAGGCCTCTGGAAGTGGAAGGTTTTGTGAAGAAGAAGTAGACACCCGAGAACACATATATGATGACACTAAAGGGGTCATCGATAAAGAAACTTCAATCAAATGGGTTGAGGTTTACCAAATTTTTAACAACCAAAGCTTTTCCCAAGGGGTAGAAGATGGCTCTGATATGAAGACATTTAAAAATATCAAAAAGTCCAAGTTGTATAAGGTAGCAACACACAGATCAATATTTCCTTGCACATAGGCCATTTCATGGATAGTGAGGTGTGTGGAATTGGAGACCAAGTACATCCTCAATTTCAAGGAGCACCCGATAGCATCTTTTGAAGCATCAACTATAACTTCTAGCTACAACTTGGATAGTGGGGAAATATCATTGGATGAAAATATTATAAGAAAGTTCCCTCTTAAGCCAAGATGTATTTTAAAGTCCTGGTACAAACCCAACAAATCATTCAAATACATTTCCCCGAGAGAGTATCCCACCAACTTGTTGAAAACACCTTACCAATATGCAATGGGGATGTTGTGTAGATTATATGGGGAAATTGATGCTTCAAAATTCCTAATAACATGGGTGCCTCTTATTTACTACATCACAGATGTCAAGTCAACCTTCAACTAGGCTAACATTCTATCAACATCCCTGGAAGAATCTATCAGAGCAGTCAAAGAAACCATACCTAGGCAATTCCTTAGTTTTCACATGTCCTCTTATCACTTGGACATTGTATGCATCCATCATGCATATCCCCATATGGGAAGTGCTCGGTAGCCAAGAAACCCCCCAATCCACATTTATTGCAAGGTGCTCTAGGAGAACAAGTATAGGATGGAATATCACAAGATCTATGATCACTTCCTAGCACCTCTATACCAACTTATATTTGACTCACCTATGTTGTGCATGACAGATAAAGCTAATCCAAAGGATAGGATATTGGTACCTCTTGGAATATGGAACATACTTAAGAATATATTGAGCCACAAAATCTCCACATTTTCTTCCAAGATTCATTCCAGACAAGATGGTTTTGTAAGAAATTGCTTATCAGAACGTGGTGCATAGATTCGATGAGTCTCTCGACAGGTAAAAAATGCTATCATGCTTCCTCTACCACTATCGGTTGGGTCATACACCTTTGAGGATGTCAAATAAGCTTAGAACAAAGTAGAAATAATGACATATTCCCATTTTGGAGAGGAAAGATTCCAGAGGCATGATCCTTTGGATGTGGTAAAGAAACATTGGATCAACCACAAGCACATATGGGAATACATGACATATGATTGGAAAGAAGAGGAAATTCATTGTCATGCCAAAACATATCATGATGTCATATTCAAGTGAAGGGAAAACCCATTGGGTAGAGTTTTAGATGAACAAAGACATGAAAATCCTAGAAGAAAGCTAATGAAGAAGTAACAGTGGAAACAACCACAACCAAAGACACAACATATGAATTAGTAACAACAACAATAGAGGAGGAAAGAAAAATAAAAGCATCTTAATTGTCTGAAGTAGAAGAAAACAATAAAATAAAATAAGAGGAGGATGACAAGAGAAAAGAAATATAATTCGAAGATGTGGTAGTAGCCAGGTTAGGTGCTAAACAACAAAGAAAAAAGGAAAAGGTGCAAAATAAAAATGAAGATGCAACTGAACATAAGCGAAAACAAGATTAAATTGTAGCTTGAGGAATATACTAAGCAATCACAAAAAATAAGGCAACCAAAGAATCCAAAATATAGGTGGAAGAGGAGGATAAGAGAAAACAAGATGAATAAGTGATAAAAAAATGACACTTCCCCCATGGACATGGACATCCTAGGATCTTCAAGTGATTCCCCTCTCACTGGTGAAAACTTTTTGCTCGATGAACTTGGAATGGGACTCTTCACGTGCTCCAAGGATCCTAAGGTGCCCAATCTAAACACATCCGATTTGATAAGGCATCTGACATAATAGTACATCAACAAACTAGGAAACTCCTAGTCACAGGGAAATCTCACCTATCAATGGTTACATAAACCATTCTGACAGAAGATGTCAAGAAACACCCTATCTAAATCACATCAACTTATGTGTCCTTCACAATGGAATGCGAGCAAACTATCAAATACCTAGCCTAAGAAAACCAAGATAAAAATGATCGAATCAAAGAGTTGGAAGAAGAAATTAGGCATGGAAAAAGAGATAAGGAGATCCTTGATAATTTTTATTGTGTGTCAAAAGAGACAGAAATGAAATTCACAATATGGAAACTTTCATGTATGCAAACCTCCAAGTTTTCTGACAGTTGGCTCCTCAAACAGTGGCCCAACACATCTTAGTACAATCCAAGAATATAGAATCCACTGCCATTAGAGTGGGTATGAATGATATGCAGTAGTGGATTGATAAGAAGCCAGATGCCCCAACCAATTTTCCCCACATATCGAAGTGAAGAGAAAATTTCACTATGTCTCTCTTGATAATTTCAAGAAAGATGGGGAGAAGGTCAAAAAGGAAATAAATAATTCACTAGAAATTTGTGCACAACTCCACAAGGAGACACACTTTCTAACATAGAAAGGACACCCACCACTGATTAAATCACACGGGAAAACAAAATCAAACAAACATAGTTTTGAATAATTCGAGTGGAACATGAATTAGAGGCAAGTGGATGCTCGAGCTTTGACCAGAGTAACAATGGATATGATTGATGAACACCTCATCAAGCCATCCAAAACACAAACATGGTTCAATATTTCATGGTCAACTTTATGAGAGATATGAAAAACCTCTCACAAACCTCAGTAGCTCATGAATCTTCCCTAGAGATGCTCCTATTCTGTATATTCGTCACCATTACGGTATAACATGGAGCTTGGGAAGCTTACTTGAGAGACAAGGACAAATGAAGAAAGACAAAAAAACTAATTCAAATTTTTCCAAAACACCTCCTATTTTGTCTTTTTTCCAACTATAATTAGTTTTGTCTTACTGTAACACATGTCAAAAACATTTTAGAGAGAAAGCTCAAGAGACTTGTAACTGCTTTTTGTAGAAATCAAGAAAATCCCCCAGGCAGTTACTGAAAATACTATAAGTAAACGAAGAGAACCATTTTGAAAGGGCTCTTCAAGCATTCTATATTTGGGAACTATTTTTTGAAGTAATACTTAGAAACCCTTAGGGACAATTTTGATAGAAATAATTAATATTTTTTATGGATAGTTTTCTATGAACTATTTCTAGTAGGTTGTTATGTCATTTTTATGTGTTGTAAGAATTCTATTTTGTTTATAGACTTATCTTGTGCGAACAAAACATTTCTTGTAGTTGGTTTCTTTTCTCTTACTATTTATCCTGAGATGATGAGTAGTTTATGCATATGATTTCACAGCTTGGACTAATCTGATTATGTCTTTGTATGCATGTGTTATCCAATGATGTTGCTTCTTAACAACTATTTGGAAGAAGTCTCCACAGGGATTAGTGCCATTTATGGCTATGCATTAGTTACTATAGTTGCTCCTAGCTGGGATATGATAGATTAGATTTTATTTATGCAAGTAGTTAGTTTGCATATTCATTATCTATTTCATTCATAAATATTCTTTCATCCCCCAAACCTAGTAATGGTAGTTGGGCCAGAATCTGGATGGGTCTCCTAACCTAAATGGTGCATAGTCTAATCGTGACCATGTACTGAGGGTTACCCCTGTCTGTTGAACACAATATTTCCCACATCAACATAATTCACACTAGAAGGAGGGCCCAAGTTGTATGGCTACCAATAATATTGAATTATTGCATGGTCAGTCCTCTAATAACATTCCCATTGAACAAGAACAACCAGATAATTTTCCTAAGTAGTAAGCTAGCTTTGAAGATTCTAACCCTATATTCAAAATTCCTACTATGAAAAGTACAGAAATCAATCTCAAGGATTTCCACATCATTCCTAATGCATAGTCTTTTGAAAATCAACAAATTAGTCGTTCTTTCTCCAAATCACTTGGTTGCTTACCCATAGATTCAGTGTTACCTAGGAGGAGAGATACCCATAGACCTATGAATGAATTCAAAATTATTGTTGATTCCATTGAGGATTTGTTTGAGACTTATTTACAATAAATACATCTACCCATGGACCAAATACCTCCTACACATCAAGGTCCTACCCCTCTCGGTTTTGAATACCATTATGAAGGTAAACACTCTAAATTTGATTTTGACGACAGGATGACTAGAAATAAAAATGTAGTCCCAGGATGGATGTCTCAAGGATCCTTAAACATACCCTGACTTATGCATTAACTTTATAAATGTACATAAATACTTCTTTCGAAGTTTGACCCAGACAAAGATTGTTCCCTGGAAGATCACATCAATAAGTTCAATTTAGCCTTCTGTCTTCTTGATATCCTCCACAAAGATGTGGTTTGTAGGATATTCATTTATAATTCAAAGAACAAGGCCTCTACATGGTATTATAATCTCCCGACAAAATCCATAACCTACTGGGATGATTTTGAGAAATCCTTCCTTAGTAAGTTCAGAGACGATAAAACTCTTGCAGCCATGTTCAAAGAACTGGTGGTTATAAAGATGGAGAATAAGGAGAAGGTGAAGGATTTGAATCAATGTTTCACTAACATGTTGAATAGATTTCCTATTTATTCTTCCCCTATTGAATCTTTAACAATGGAATATTACACTTCAACATTACACCCCTCCGTAGGCATGGTTGTTAAACGAGATGGAAAAGTGACTTTAGCATAGAATTTTGAAGAATATATAGAGGTTGAGAAATATTTTCTATCTTTTGGAAGCCATCCTATATATGAGGAGACCAAAATAGCTACAAATAAACCTTTACTCCTAACAAATCCTCTCGAAAAATAACCCAAAGACTTAGATAGCGTAGTTAAGCTAGTTAAAAAGTTGTCCAATAAGGTAGTAGATCTCAAGAAAAATGTTGGTGAAGGAACTTCCAATTAGAAACCTTTTCACCCATTTTTTTTCAAATAATGATAACCCACCTAAGCCACTAGATACCCTTGGTATTACGTCAAATATTGATGATTTTGGAATGGACAATTTTTGTTCCTATCACCAAATGAACCATTCTGAAAAGACCTATCTTGAATGGATTAATTCCATGACCCTAGTCATCAATCAATTGTTAGATCAATAGGAAGTTGTTGATGACAAAACTAAATAAACTAAGAAGGAAGAGACCACTGAGGACAAAGTCTCTTTAGAGGAATCAACCATGTTTTGTTGGGACTATTTTTTAGACTCAAACAATGAACATGTTAAGATATTGATGTAGGAGATACCCAGATCCAAAAAGATTCTCCCAAAGAGTACAACTTGTGAAACAAAGGGGAAGTAGCTAACACCCATATACCTTTGAAAATTTTCCCTACCCATAGAAAAATAATTCCTCCCATAGCTACTTAGAAGCCAAACCATCTGGCATAGGCCAGTAGTAATTCCAACACTTCAAAGGAAAAAAAAGCCCCGATGATATCTAAAACTCATGCCTTATAATATAAAGTCATTGAGGATTTGACTAAAACCAAAGAAAATATTTATCTATATGACATTTTTTCACTTCCTAAGAAATGGGATCTCATTCTTGACACATTTAAGCCCACTAACTCTCAGAAAAAGGATTTTTGTTGTAGATGGAAACACTTCCAAGGATGTTGAAATTAAAACAAAAGAAAAAGTAGAAATGAAGTCTATTGTGGACGTAGCTAGTATAGTGTCACACTCTAGATCCCAAGTCCTACCCTTCCTTCTCACATTTGAAATTTTCATTTTTAATGCACACAATTTATTAGCAGACTCTGACGCCTCTTTGGATGTGATTCCTTACTTAGTCTGTCAAAAGATAAATGTTGTCCTGAAAAAGAGAACAACCTGAATCATCCAGTTAGATAGATAAAATGTTAAAGTAATGGGTGAAATCAAATATGCCATTATTAGATTATCTTCTAATCCAAGAGTACACCAAGTTATTGATATCAATGTAGTAGATATTCCAGAAGCTTATGGTTTATTGTTGAGTAGGGATTGGTCTAGGAGACTATAGGGCTACTTTTCCACAGACTGGACTCATCTATGGCTACTATACAAGGGAAATACAAACCAAATAAAAGTGGACAGTGAGCCCACATGAATAACATGGTAATTGAGCCTAAAGGTAGGAACAAACCTATCAGTTTCGCTCATACTCCATTGGGAAATTGTTTTTTATAAGATAACCATGGCTTCTATACAACACAACCATCTTCACTCCAATTAGAAGAACAATATGAACTCCTTCATTGCACTTAGATAAAAGCAAATGACTATAATATAGTAGAATTATATAATTTTTGTTTTAGTAACTCAATTTTAGGTACAAACATTTGGACATTGTTTTTTGATGGATCTAGATCACAAAAGAGAGCTAGGGAAGGTTGACCCCCAAAATTGCAAAAATATTATATGTTGTCTCCTAGATTTTGAATGCACCAACAACACTACTGAATACAAACCTTGGTCCAAGGTCTGAAAAGGGATATTTACCTCAAGGTAAAATTCCTACGAGTTTTTGGTGATTCAAAAATAATCATGAGACAAGTAAGGAACAATATACACTACATGTCTCCCTGTATTAATAATCTACTAGCAAGAGGTATGGAACCTAATAAATCCTTTATATTCCTTTAACAATACTACCATACCTCATTTTTAGAATTTTTTTGTCGATAATTTAGCTAATCTATCATCTATATTCACTCCTCTGAATAATAGTTTTATAATAAAAAATATTTTCAATCCTTCTGTACCTGACAATGCCACCAACCAGAGGGTGTTCAACAATGACTCTTAGCTGATAGACTTCCTTACGAATGGTGACATGTTTAAGGATTTTGTGATAGATGATTAAGTACACCATCAAAACCTACAAGATTACCAAGATGGGGAAAATAAGATCAAGAGTAATTGTATCCCCAAAAATGTATTGTTTCTTGAAAGTATTTTCGATCTATAGTCCCTATTAAGAATAGAAGTGAATCCAAAGATGAATAGCTCAACCAATATGCACAACTTGGTCTATCTAGGAACTCCATAACAACCATATTTTATTACCTTAGGAACTTGTTGTTCTTAAGGTAAGAAACATACTTTCACACATTCATGTTGATTTTTCAATAAGCTAGGTTAACCATGAATTTCATTCCATTTTTTCATTTAACTTAACCATGGACAATAATGTTCAAACAACCAAGATCACAAGAAGAAACACCATGCACAATAACACAAGAAATATCCTGGGAAACCATTCTCAACAAGGGAAGAAAACCCAGCCAAATCCTTTGTTATATTCTTCAAAAGAAAGACCTTCACCACCAAGAAATACCTAGCACACAAGAGGGTGCTCAAACTCTAGAAGACTAGCACCCAAGAGAGGTGTGCACTTTTCCCAAGCAAATGTACTTTCTGAAATTTCCAAACTCACATGAAATATGTGTTTCCACTAACCTAAACATGTCAACATAAGTGTCTATTGGCTCAATAGGGCTGACCTCTCAAAGTAACATTATAATTATAATTATTATTATAATATTATAATTAATATTAACCAGATTAATTATCTTTTACATTTATTATTAATCACATTAAGATGGAGCTGACCTGTACCCTTTATATTACAAATAGGGTTAAAGGTAGGTTTGACTCTTGAAAAATATATAGAAAAAGGATTTGATACAACCACTAGTGCTCATCCACTAGGAGAACATCCATAGGGATGTCATATCTCTGGTTCACTACATTACACAGAAGAACCAGATCTTCACATGTTCACCTGTGCTCGTCCATAGGCATGTCCACTCTACAGATATTATTTCCCACTGCCTCACACAGGAGAATCATCTGGAGTCTTCTCGTGAACTTTGCTTCTCAGAGGAGGCTAATACATCATCTTCATTTCTGTTCACATGATGATGCACCCAACACTTTGGGATTTCACACGTTCACCTTGTGCTCAGCCACAAGAACATCTAAATCAACATATCACCTTTCCCACTGGATAGTCATCTGGAGTTCTTCTCAACTCTCTGAATGTAGGAGGTCATCTCTACATTTCTAGATCTGTCTCATGAAGGAACCACATACCCTTCTTAGGGGATTTCTCTCAAGTTTATAAGTTGAGATAAAGACTCACATAGATGTAATGATCCACATCTCAAAGGTTTGTAAGCTGGAGAATATATCACATGCTTGCATTCATCAACACTCCCTCTCATCTAGGGAGGCGTTCTTTATCATGCGAAGTGTCACACATATGTAATTTGAATTTTTTCTTTGCTGGAGTTATCGACACTCCCTCTCAACTAGGGATCCATTCTTCACAAATTTAATTTGGTGAAGATATATGCAATCTGCTCATGTGTAGGAAGGTACTGCATGTGTACAATTTTCCTCTGCATCATATCTCTGATATAAGGACATTTCATCTCATTGTATTTTGATCCATTAGGAAACACTGGGTTCTCAAGGAGCTTTACTCACGACTCTTGGTTATCATCGTAGGATCCATCTCATGGTCAAGTAAATATGTCAGAATCTTGTGAATCCACATTGCTTCGCACACTCAATGCTATATACTCTGCCTCTGTGGTACTCAAGGGCACATAGTTTTGTTTCCTTCTGCATTGGGAAACCATGTAAAAATTCATGATAGAAAATAAATAGAATGTTGTTTTCTAGTTCAATGTACTTTCTACTCAATCTGAATCGACATATCCTGCAAACTCAATTTCACACCGGAGGCATATCTCAGGCCATACCTCGTATATATCTCAATACATGTTTTGTTATTGTCTAGTGAGTTGGTCTCGGTTGACTCATGAAATGACTAAGCACATTTACTGCATGGCATGAATTAAGTTTGGTGTTAACCGGATACATCGATGATCCAATCATCTGTAGATTAGTCTCATCTGAATCATCATAAATATTCTTCTTTAAATTCGTCACGGTGGATTTTTCATTTTTTCATACTGAACTTCTTTAATATTTTCACTGTATATTTTTTTTGACTCAGGAAAATCTCATCGGTCCTCTATCATACTTCTTATCCCAAGAAGTAGTGCATCATACTCAGATTCTTCATCTCAAATTTAGAAGTCAAGGATTACTTGTATCCAACAACAAGGATTGTAGGATCAGGCTCTCGTCACCAACACTGTAATGATATAGGTTTGGATCAACAACACTCTTGCTGAAATACAAACTCATCAAGAATCTATATATTTGATATAGTTTCCAACTTATGGATGGTAGTACGAATGGAAGTGTATCGGGTTCACTGGATCAAGTGTCTCATCATAGAAAACTCCCTTTGTTTGTGAGAAACCTCTGGCTATATATTTCGTTTTGTATTTCTCAACACTTCCATCAGTTGTATGCTTGATCTTATAGATCCACTTGGAAGTTACCACTGAATTTTCTTCTGGTCCCTGAATAATGTCTTATACATCATTCTTTAAGATATACTAGCACTCTTCTGTTATGGAATCTTGCCATACATGTTCTCATGTTGCTTCTCTAAGACCAAGAATCTCATCATCAATAAAGTGTCTCATGACTGAAGGATAGCTCAAAAATCTCTCTTGCATTCTCTAGATGTGCCTTAAGAGGCTTGTATGTTTCTCTGCCTCTTGCAGAGTGAGTCTAGGTAGACCTTTTATGCCCTACTACAATATCTTTGAACATATCAACTGGAGAAATTGGAATAATGTCTGTCTCCCTCTGAACTGCTGAAGAGGGAGAAAGTATTGTCTTACTGTCAATCTCCATCTGAGATTCTATGGATATTTGAAAGACTGTCTCTTCTTCAAAGGAAACATCTCTTCTTGTATCAATTTGTCTATGACCAAGGATGTTGATCTGGAATGTCTTTGAAGATTCACTGTATCCTTTCTTTCTAAATGATATAGCTTGGACTTGTTCTTTGTGGGTACATGAAAATACATTGGGAACCCAAATAACATGAAGAGTTCAATATCAATCTTTATTTTGGTGAAGACTTCTTCGGGAGTTATGTTTTCCAAATTCTAGTGAAGACTCTTGTTTTGAACATATACTGTGTCATGCATGCTTCTTCCCATAGAATCATAGAATGATTTTTATTTATTGCATTGATTGCCTCAACGATAGTTTTATTCTTCCTCTTTCTCAAATAGTTTTGACTCCCTCTGAGTCAAGTGACTCCCTCTGAGGGATAGACATCTTCCTTTCTTATTCACCTATCTGGAAAGAACAAAATAAACCAAAAAATAATATCTCCTAAAGGAGAATAATGAGTACATCTCTAGAATCAAAACAATTTGAGGAATGTTTTCATGGCTACAACACCTACTTGTAACGTAGAAAACTTTAGAAATACAGGTTAGAGGAATGACAATTATAACAATCAAACCTGGAGTCTTCACCTCCAGTGTGTTTTTCCTATGAATGCACCGAGATCCATATTGATCCATGACTTCAACAAAAAGGTTCCTTCCTCCTATAATTATCCTCATGACAATGATACAAATAATAAATATACAAGTGCATACCTAATGGTGATGATATGATTTCTCCAACGACACCTGGTTGATCTCTGTCCTCTAAGATATTCATGAAGAAGATAGTCACGGTGTTACCTTTTGTGATATTACTACTTTAAAGTTGGCCTTTCAATGTAAGAGTTTGTTTATATGATTGGATTCCTTGTCTTGTCATCATCAATAGCTTTGTTCATCATATTTTATATTCTTCACAACCCCTTGTTAACTCGGCTAGAAAACCTAACGGATAGGCTAGGATAGCAACCTTAGGTTTTGTTGGGATTATGAATGCCAAAAATAACCCTTGAAAGTTAGAAGAACATAGGTAATCTTGAAGGATTTTTCAAAGAGCTGAAGAAACCCTAAAAATAGAAATCTGCAGAAAATTGCGAAACCCTAGAAACCATAGGGCCAAAATTTCAAAATGCTCAGAAATTCATTCTGAGAGTCTCTGGAGGTGCGTTGGAAAAGGCCATACTCTCCCATGAAAACATTTTCCTCAATGTCCAAGTTTTAGGGGTTGAAATACTCAAAATAAGAGGGTCATATGAATTTTCTGGAAACCCTAGGAGGGTCGTACAGTTCTGCAGAAGAGGAGGGATGACTGGTAAAATCTTGTAGCTTGTGCAATGGGTTATTCAAGACCTATGCTCTGAAACCATGTTGACTTTTTAATAATCTAGGTTGATCATGAATTTCATTCCATTTTTTCATTTAACTTAACCATAGACAATAATGTTGCAGCAACCAAGATCACAAGAAGAAACACCATGCACAAGAACACAAGAAGTATATTGGGAAACCCTTCTCAACAAGGGAAGAAAACCAAGCCAAATCCTTTGCTATATTCTTCAAGAGAAATACCTTCACCACCAAGAAAGACCTAGTACACAAGATGGTTCTCAAACCCTAGAATACTAGGTCCCAAGAGAGGTGCGCACTTTTCCCAAGTAAATTTTCTTGTTGAAGAAGGTCGTACTCTCCCATGCAAAAACATTCCTCAGTGTCCAAGTTTTAGGGGTTGAAACACTCAAAAGAAGAGGGTCATACAGATTTTCTGGAAACCCTAGGAGGGTCGTACAGTTTTGTAGAAGAGGAGGGATGACTAGTAAAATCTTCTATCTTGTGCAATGGGTTCTTCAAGACCTATGCTCTGAAACCATGTTGCCTTTTCAATAAGCTAGGTTAAGCATACAATTGATTCCATTTTTTCATTTAACTTAACCATAGACAATAATGTTTCAACAACCAAGATAACAATAAGAAACACCATGCAAAAGAACACAAGAAGTATCATGGAAAACCCTTCTCAACAAGGGAAGAAAGCCCAACCAAATCCTTTGCTATATTCTTCAAGAGAAAGACCTTCACCACCAAGAAAGACCTAGTACACAAGAGGGTGCTCAAACCCTAGAAGACTAGCGCTCAAGAGAGGTGCACACTTTTCCCAAGTAAATGTACTTGCTGAAATTTCCAAACTCACATGAAATATGTGTTTCGACAATGGGGATTTTACCTTTACTTATACTAACCTAAACCTATCAACATAAGTGTCTATTGGCTCAATAGGTCCGACCTCTCTAAGTAACATAATAATAATAATAATTATATTATAATTAATATTAACCAAATTAATTATCTTTTACATTTATTATTAATCATATTGAGGTGGGGCCAACCTATACCCTTTATATTACAAATAATGTTACAGGTACGTATGAATCTTGAACAATATATAACAAAGGATATGATACACCCACTAGTTATCATCCACTAGGGGCACATCCATAGGGATGTCATATCTTTGGTTCATTGCATTACACAGAAGAACCAGATATTCACACGTTCACTTATGATCATCCACAGGCACATTTCACTCTACAGATCTTCTTTCCCACTACCTCACACAAGAGAATCATCTGGAGTCTTCTCATCAACTCTGCTTCTCAGAGGAGGCTAATAAATCATCTTCATTTATGTTCACATGACGATGCACCCAACACTTTGGGATTTCACATGTTCACCTTTTGCTCAACCACATGCACGTCTAACTCAACAGATCTCCTTTCCCACTAGATAATCATTTGGAGTTCTTCTCAACTCTCTGAATGGAGGAGTTCATCTCTACATTCCTAGCTCTATCTCAGGTTTGTAAGCTGAGAGAAATATTCACATAGCTACGATGATCCACATCTTACATGTTTTTAAGCTGGAGAATGTCTCACATAGCTACATTCATCAACAATTTGTTCATGAAGTATTAGGATGTATTTGCATGGAACTATGAAGACATTAAAATGTATGACACATGCATCATTCAACAAATTATTCACATGAAAGAGGGTGTCAAACCTTTTCCATAGAAACTTAGGAAGATACATCCCACTCTTGAACCGTTGATCCAAAATGAGTTGTAAATGCTACTACATGCCCAAATTATCTTTAAAGTTTGACATTCTACCTGGGTGTCAAATACGATACTAGTTAAAAAGAAGTATGGGAAAATCAAGTTATGTGTATATTTTATAAATTGTAGCTGAGCTTCTGACAAAGATAACTATCTTGTTCCCCCTATGGAATATATACTCCAACTTGTCTCTATATCTTGGATGTTTTCTCTACTAGACAAGTTTTTTGGATATAATTAGGTTCTCTTAGAATAAATAGACCGACTGAAGACCACTTTCAGTATGAAATGGGGAACATTCACATATCAAAGGATGCCATCTAGCTTAATTAACCAAGGAACAAATTTCCAAAGGGAAATGGAAATAACATTTAAGGGTGTGATTGGTCAAACTGTGGTGATCTACTTTAATTATCTTATGGTGTATTCCAAGAAGAGAGTTGATCACCCGCACCACCTAAAACAAAATTTTGAAAGATGCAGGAAGTACAACATCTCTTTGGATCATAAGAAGATAATATTCATTTTTTCATAAAGAAAAATGTTGGGGCATATCATCTCTAAAGATGGGATATTTTTCAACCTAGAATGCACCAAACCTATCATACAAATCCCATTACCATACAACAAGAAATCCATGTAGTCATTTTTTGGGAATATAACTTTTGTAAGAATATTCATGTCTGACTTCCCTGAGATAGTTAAACCCATTCAATAGATGATAAAAAAGGATTCACAGTTCAAATGGAAATCTGTTGAGAAGGAATAACTTGAGAAATTTAAAGCATCCATAGAGGCGACCCTTGCATTTCAAAGTCTAGACTTCTCCAAATTTATCTTGTTGCACACATTTTCTTCAGATCACTCTCTTGCATCATTTCTCACCCAAAAGGATATTGAAGGGAATGAATTCCCCATAGAATTCATGAGAACATGTATTAAAGGTGCTAAAATTAACTATCCACCATGGAAAATAAAGCCTACGGTGTTTAAATATGCCCATGCTTACTACTGCAACTATGACATTTTCCATATACCAGATGGAAGAGAAAGATGGTCTACTTTTCAAATCCAACCTATTGCTATGTAAGATCCATTTGAACAATGGGGTCTATACATCATTGGTGAGATCAACCCTCATTCATCCAAATAAAACATGTACATTCTCACAATCACCGATTATTTCATGCATTGGAATTAATGCACACCTCTAACTAAGGTAAATGAAGAAGTGGTGATTAGGGATGATTTTAAGGATGGAAATTTATTTTAAAATGTAGAAACCTTGGCGAATCATACTAATCCTTCATATGCCAACTATAAATGTTGAGTGATATTTTTGTAAAAATATTCAAATTTCTAAGGATTTTATATAGTTTTTATAAAATTTTGGCGATTTTTAAGGTAAAATAATTTTATCCTATAGAATTTGGGCGAATCATTT
>JZKD02S0025147.1:195008-205315 GCA_000966675.3 Picea glauca | reverse complement strand
TATATTCCAAGCAGGTTGGTAATCACTTCATTTATGTAGTGTTGTGTGTTGATGACATGTTGTTGGTAGGAAATAACATGGATGTTATCAAGGAGGTGAAATCACAACTATCCTCAAAATTTGACATAAAGGATATCGGTGCTGCTAACTTCATTCTGGGAATGGAGATTAAAAGAGATCATGAAAACATGAAACTCTGATTGAATTAGAGAAAATATGTTGAGATGATATTGCAGAAGTTTAATATGCATGGAAGTAAATCGGTCAAGGTTCCTATTCCTATAGGTGTAAAGTTATCTGTAGATCAGTGTCCCAAGACACAGGAAGAAGAAGAGGACATGTCCCATGTTTTGTATGCTAGTGCAGTTGGCAGTTTGATGTATGAAATGGTCTGTAATAGACCATACATTGCACATGCAGTGAGAGTTTTGAATAGGTATATGTCAAAACCAAGGAAGGAGCATTAGAAAGAAGTAAAGAGGGTCTTCAGGTATCTTCGTGGCACTACTAGTTATGGATTGTGCTACCAAGGAAGACCAGGATTGGACAGAGTGGTGGACATACATGGATTTTTTGATGTAGACTGGGCTAGAGATATGGATCACAATAGATCTACAAGTGGGTATGTGTTTAATCTATTTGGAGGAGCAATCAGTTGGATGAGAAAAAGACAAGTTTGTAGTGGCACTCTCAACTATAGAAGATGAATACATGGAAGCCACTCATGCAAGCAAGGAAGCAGTATTGTTACAAAGATTATGTTCAGGTATTGGGTTGGTAAAACAAGCAGTGAGATTAAATTGTGACAGTCGGAGTGAAATCTTCCTAGAAAATAACCTAGCCTATCATTCAATGAAAAAGCATATTGATGTTCAATATCACTTTGTGAGAGACATGGTTGAGGAAAAGAAGGTGTTGCTGGAAAAGGTTGACACTTTGAAGAATGTTGCAGATTCATTGACAAAGTCTGTGAGAACAGAAAATTTATCCTAGTGTAGAGTAACAATGGGCATTTCTTCCCTGGATTGTTGACTATATAATCCCCTAGACCCCTAGATGCAAAGAAAGCAACAAGTGGGAGAATGTTGGGTATATGTTATATTCTTTGCATGTGTGTGTGCGGGCGCATTAGATTTGACAACTGTGTCTGAAGATCCCTCTAGTAGTGGGATATGTGTCATGTGTGTCAGGCGCTTTCCTAGGGGGGTCCTAGGGGGGCCAGGAAAGCCCCCCCCCTGGTTATGCACAACGTTCGGGGCAACACCCCAAATTTTTTTTTTTCCAGTGGTTTTTTCTATTTTTAGCGCATTTTTCTCTTTTTAGAGGTTTACTAAATTAATCCTGGATTAAGGGATTAGGGTTTTGGTATCTACAGAATACCTAAAAACATTGTATATATTGTATGGTGAATGGTGAAATTCGAGATAATGAATATAAGAAAGGTTTTCCTGGTTGAGGGTTTCTGGTATAAAATATCTGTGTACTCTGTATATGAGCCATTGATTAAATTATGGTTTGCTTAAGAATATATATGCATTGCTTTACTTCACAGGTTTAAAACTTACACATAGTTCTCATCCTGCATGAATTTAAAAGAAAATTGGATCCTCCCATCCACCTCTCTCCATAAATCAAGAGAAAATTATTTCATAAAGGTAAAGGCTTGGAGAAAGGAATTCTAGATCATGCAGGACATGCAAGTATCTCCCTCAGGGCTATGGAAACTCGTTGGCATCATAGAAAGACTTGTGACTCCATTGAGGCTATGGATACTCGTTCAAAGTGGAGAAACACAAGATAAATGAGAAATAAACTTGCATTCTCAACATTCCTAATGCATCATTACCTCACAATACTTCACTTACCCCCCCAATATGGTCCAAATTTAAAGGGATACTATTGTGATCAACCAATAATGGGCTTGGCCATAATATCTTTCCTACCTTATTCAAATTTGTCTCATCACATTATATACTTATAAATATGTGGGACCTTCTTCCTCTCCCTCTAGGATATGCATGGGAAGTTTTGTTATTCTTCAAGTCTTGTTGTTTGAACGTTTAATGTAAAAAAACATGGCTTCACCCAATGTGTCACCAATTGTTTTGTTGGCACCAAAAACTTCCCTTTTTCTTGTTTCATTTCCCAAACAATCAATTTTTCCCTGGGAAATAGGGACCCTACCTCTTCATGTCTCAATAGTTTATATCTTGTCATGGAAGTTAAATTTTCCTTATATTCCTTGGTTGAGCCTTTAAAACCCTTTTCCTATTTTTTTTCTAAGTTTTCAAACTCACTGACCCAGTCTATATCGATCGAGGAAACATTTTCATTGCTGATACAACTAGTATTGGTGAGTTAACCTTTTCATCGTTGATACGTAGGAATGCCCAACACTTAGATAATTTGGTTTAAGTCCTTTTTGTATCAACATTGATTAAGTTTCGATCACCAATACATCGGTGTCCATCCTATATTTGTCACTGAAATACTTGAATATGCATAGCTCTTGGAAATTATCAACAACTACGAGTGTATCACCATCGATTAATTTTTAGTCACCGATACACTAATGACTAAACCATTTTCATCAACGATATGAGAAGGGGACTTGCCCCTAGTGTCTTTGTGGATTATTTCTTCATGTATCAACAAGGTTAACATTTTCCTCATCAATGCACTAAAATAACCCTGCACTTGGTTCCTTTTGTGGTTAATTTCTTCACATATCGGAAAAGTTAACCTTTTCCTCGTCGATCCAATAAATATCCCGCGTTCAAAAAATAATTTTCCACCCATTTATAACATCATTCCTAGATCCTAAGGCATGAAAAAGTTATAAAACCCTTTTTGGGATTAATTTATTCACTTTCACGCAAGTGCTTTTAGAAGGAGCCCTGTGAGTGAATCACTTAGTAAAAGAATTGACCTCTCGCCCATGTGTTAGCCTCCAATTTATTGGTAGGTGGTCCTCACCCTCGCATGTGTCATTTCCTTATTTTTTAGTTTAGTTTTTATTTTTCATATAGGTAGGCAATATGTTTTGGCCATAACCAGACCATTCCTTCCTTTTCCTTGGATGATGCCTCTCCCATAATCATCCATGGCCCTAACCTCTTCCTTCAAGGAATATTCTAATCCTAGTCTTGTCTAGTTCATTTTCTCCTCAAAGGGTCTTTTCCCTAACTCTCTTTGAAACCATTTGCATTCATCAACCATTGGCATGACCTTATCTCTATCGTGCCCTAACCCTACCCATCGCCCACAAACCTTTGTAGCCAAAACCCTAAACAAAGCTTGTTCTAGGCTTCAAATTCATGCAACAAACACCATAATATCGAGGCTTGCACTTGTTAAAAAAAGACTTAGCCTTAAGAAACTCAATTTAGTCTTTCCTTTTCAACAACAATCACAACATCCTCATCGATATGGTCCATTTTCTTCAATGAGAATCACAACTTTGATGCCAATATGGTATCATGATTGGGAACTCAATTGAAACTTATCCAAACTTAGAGTCAAACAAGTTTTCTTATCATATCAATGAAATTCAAAGAATTAATGTTGATACAAGCTTATCCTTATTGGCAAGGTTAGCAAGATGTTCATTGATACACTCTTATATTCATCAGTGAACAACAAAAAAATAATTTTCGATACATGCTTATATTCACCAGAGAATTTTTTTCAATGAACGTTGATATCAATTTACCTTTCACCCTCATTGATAATATCTCCATTACCAGTACACCTCTCCCTCACCATCAATGATCATTTATTTGATGTTGATACACACTTTATCTTCCTCCCGTTGAGCATCGAGCTAAAATTGGCTAAGCATATTTGCAATGTCATTGGATCATTTCTCTTTAGATGTCAATACACCTTTTCATGTATTTAAGGATGAGATTTCTAACAAAATTAAAGGTGTGTATCGACTCCAAAAACATGATCTCCTTGATTTTCCAAAAAAGGCCTTAAAATCACCCAGTATCAAAATTAAGCCAGACCATCTCTTTCTCCATTCTTTTCCTTGTTAAAATAGTTAGGATTTTTTGTTTCTATTTGAAAATTGGTGTTTTGGGTGAATTAATCATAAATATGGTTTTTTTCATATTCGAACATGTCACCCCACAAGAAATTGCAAAGTCCCAAAAATACCCTTGTTGAAGAGGCCTTTAGAAGTGGAATCTTCTAGGAGGAAGAGGTAGACACCCTAGGACCCATATACGATGATACTAAATGGTTCATTGATAAAGAAAATTCAATCAAATGGGATGAGTTTTAGCAGATGTTCAACAACCAAATCCTTCCCGAAGGGGAAGAAGATGGTTCTGATCTAAATATGTTTAAAAACATTAGAAATTCTAAGTTGTATAAGGTAGCAACACACACAATGGTATTTCCTAGTACGAAGTCCATTTCGTGGATAGTGAGGCATGTGGACTTGAGGACCATGTACATCCTCAATGTTAGGGAGCACCATATAACATATTTCAAAGCATCAACTATAGCTTCCTTCTACCACCTGGATAGAAGTGAAAGATTATTAAATGAAAAACTTATAAGAAAGTTCCTTCTTAAGCCAAAAGAGTTTTTAAAGGCCTGGTACAAAACCAACAAACCATTCAAATCAATGCCCTCAAGTGAGTATCCCATCAACTTGATGAAAATGCCTTATCAATATGCAATAGCGATGCTTTGTAAATTATATGGGGAACTCGATGCTTCAAAATTATTGATAACATGGTTGCCTCTTATTTAATACATCACAGATTTCATATCAACCTTCAACTCGACTAGAATTCTATCAACATCCCTCAAAGAAGCTATGAGAGCATTCAGAGAAACTATACCTGGGAAATTCCTGAGTATTCACATGTCCTCTTATCTCCTCGACATGGTATGCATCTGTCACGCATATCCTCAGATGGTTTGGGCTTGGTAGCCAAGAAACCACCCAATCCACATTTATTGTAAGGTTCTCTAGATCAGAAGTATGGGATATAATATCATAATATCTGTGATCACTTCCTAGTTGTTATACCGCAAATTTCCACATTAATTGCATTTGTGATATGGCCTAGCTATTTTCCCTAGATTGGAAACTTAAATCCCATCATACTTCATCAAACTCATCTAAAAAGTATTTTTTTTTCTATCCGTGGGTCACCAATGTGAAAACTGTGAATATTTGTTTCTTTCTAGTTTACAACCCGCAGATGCCCTAAAAAAATATGAAAAAATAAAACATTCCACATTTTCGGGAGGAGTTTTTTGTTGGGCTCATTCCCAAACTTCCCTTGGCCCATACACAATGGAATTAAACCACCTCAATCCCTTCATGATGGTATAAAGGAACATTTTAGGGAATGGATGAGGAGAACATTACAGTGACAAATTTGCAAGCTTCCCTATTTTCCTTGATCCTCTGAGTAGCATCCCTTTAATTTGGAACTTGTTTTCCATAATTCCTTTCTCTCCCATATGTGGTTGTAGGGTGTGGTCCTATCCCTTTTGATTCATCCAAGGAATATACATCATGTTTATTTGATGCTTGAAGGACCAGTGGAGGAACCTGGGCGGTTAGCTTCGATGAAGTACCTGCAGTTAGAGTCAGGTTGTAACTACACACTTACATTGTTTTTAATAAAAGAGTTATTTTTCCCTCTATACATGTGTAAATTGATTCAATTTGTTGACATATGTTAGTATTCTTCACATACTTGAATTTTTGCACATTATGTTTATGCTTCAAATTCATAAATACCTTGTTGCAACATAGGCTTGGTCTTGTTTTGCAGGTTGATACCAGTGGAGATCAGGAGAAAAATCAAAGGTGGAAAGTGAGGATCAACATCAGACATAGGGTACAAGGTGTGAAGTATCTCCTTCTCTCCTTCTATATTTCTCTCCTTAAAGTATTTATTTTCTTATAGAATTGTTGTGTGTGAGGGTAGGTGTTTTATTTTACATATGGTCTCATTTTGCTGTGACATGACCCAAGGTCAGAGGGGGAAAATACCATAATACTAACACCTTTATACCATCTTATATTTGACTCGCCTACATCGTGCATGGCAGGTAAATCACAATCGGTAGTCCAAAGGAGAAGAGACTGGTACCTGTTTGAATATGCAACATACTTAATAATATACACAGACAACAAAGCTCCACTTTTTCTTGCAAGATTTGTTCCATACATGTTGGTTTTCTAGGAAATTACTTATCAAACTCTAGTGCACGGAGTACACATGAATCACTACAAGGAAAATAGGTCTATATGGCCTCCTCCACCACTATGGATTGGGTCATACTTTTTCAAGGATCTCAAATGATCCTAGGATGAAGTAGAAATATTGACATCTTTCCATTTCGAAGAGGAAATATTCTGGAGCCACGATCGTCTGGACATGGTAAAGAAACCTTGCATCATACAAAAGAAAGGATGGAAATGCATGAAAAATGATTAGGAAGAAGAGGAAATTCATTTTCATGACAAAACACATCATGATGTCATATTCAAGGGAAGGGGAAACCCATTGGGAATAGTTTCGGATGAACAACAAGCCTAAAAATCCTAGAGGAAATCTAATGAAGAAGTAGCAGCAACCCCAACCTACAAATTGATAGAAACAACAACAATTGGAGAGGAGGAAAGAAAAATAAAATCAACTGAATCTAATGAAGCAGAAGAAAAGAAGAAAATAAAATAAAGGGAGGATGAGAAGAGAAAACAAAAAGAAGCCGAAGATGAAACAACAACTAGTTTAACTATTAAGTAGCAAAGAAAAAAGTAAAAGATGAAAAATAAAAAGGAAGACACAAATGAACAAAAATGAAAAGAAGAAGAAGAAGCAGTTCAAGAAAAAGAAGTAGAAATAATTCGTGGAAAAGAAGGCAGTTGAACAAGCAGTAAAAAAGGTGATAGAGGAGGATAAAATGAAGCAATATGAAGATGCAATAAACAATGAAACTTCCCCCATGGACATGGACATCCCGAGATCGTCAACCAAACACCCTCTCATTGGTGGACACTTTCTACTAGAATAAATTCTACTGGGACACTTCACACCCTCCAAGGCTCTCAAGGTGGCCAATATAAACACCTTATTTCTTGACAAGTCATACAATACAATAGTACAGTAGCACACAAAGAAATTCCCAAACACCAAGAAATCTCCCTTAATAGTGGTTATAGAAATCACTGTGACAGAATATGTCAAGAAGGAACCAATCTTGATTGCATCAGCCAGTGTGGCTTTCATGATGGAATCAGAGAAAAATCTCAAAGACCCGGTCCATGAAAATCAAGAGAAAGATAACTAGATCAGAGAGATGGAAGAAGAAATTAGGCACGACATAAGAGATAAGGAGATCCTTAAAGAATTTTGATTATTTTTTGAAAGAGTTAGAAATGAACTGCATGACATGGAAAATGACATGTATGCAAACCTCAAAGTTTTCTAATAGTTGGTTGCTCAAATAATGGCCCATCAAAGCCTAGTACAATCCAATAATGTAGACTTCACCACCATTAGAGCATGTCTAAATGACATGCAACGATGGATTGTTGAGAAGCCTGACGCCCCAGTTGAGATGCCTCACATATCAAAGTGGGATACAAAATGTAACATCCCCACTCTAATCCCAATTTCAATTAATTTTTAATGTAGATATAATGTATGGTCATAGTCAAGCGATGCATATGCGAATTGCATTTCTAAATTTTAATAGTAAAATGTGATACCAAATATTGGGGAATATGGATGGAAGTGGGGGGTGATTAATCCAAAAGAGAGGGCATGTCCTAATAGAATGTATAATAGGGGTCCAAGGGGGAACTACCCATGTCTATTAATTCAACTCAATTCCTACAATTACTATTGTTATATGAACCTTATAATTTTTGATTGAGTGTCCCCAAAGCCAATTGTTGAATGCATGTAAGAGGGTGGGTGTGATAAGTAACATCCCATAGTTATTGGGAGCATGGGGGACGGACACATTCATCTTTCAGAATTTTGTAATTCAAGAAAGCAAGTAAGAAAAAGGAGGAAAATTTGTATGGGAAGTTACAACAGTTTTGGATAGTCATGTTTTTTCATGTACAACAAGTAGAGAGAAAAAAATGAGAGCTTGGATTTGGAGAAACCATGGAGGGAAAATTTTGGAGCATGATGGAGTGTTTCTAAAGCATATTTGGAGAAGAATAATGAACATCCAGGTTGTTAGGCATGAAGAGTTAACTCCTATCTGAGTTGCGTTGTGACACCAAGTGTTTGCTTTTGTTTGCTGGTAGTTTTCCTTGAAGTGATCTCCCTCAAGTTTCCTAGTAGAGATATTTCTAGTTACATGTGATAAAGAGACCCTAATAAATGAATGGAACACCCTATGGACCGAGAACAGTGAAGGGGTGCATTCCTTTGGTTGGGTAGGTCAATATAGAGAGAGCTTGTGGAAAATCGAGATAGTTGTAGGAGAATTATAGTGGGTTGTGGGATTTTTTGAGCTATGAGTGGAAAATGAGAGATGACCCTCTTTTGCGGATTTCTAGACCCATATTGGGCATAAATTTCTATTGATAATTGGAACAACAAGTATATGGTTGGGTGGAACGTTTGTCCCAAGCAGCTGGTTTCACAACTATATTAAAACATAATTGTTGTATCTTGTTTATGTCTTTCATTATGAGTTTAACTTCCATGTAGTAACTTTGTGTCTGAGAATAATTTATATTCTATTGTAGTTGATTTATTAGCTGCATTTTAAATTAATTTTAGAATGTTATAGATGCATCTAGTTCATGGTATCAACAAATGGTGAAAATTGTATATTTTCATGTAGTTGGTAAGCTACAAGATTAGTTAACATAAAAAAGTTTAGTTTATATGTAATTTCACATGTAATGGACCTCAACTATGTTGGGAAACATTATAGAAAAATTGACTATGCTACTCTTGATAATTTCTATCAAGTTGGTGAGAGGGAAGAAAAGGAAATAAATAATTCACTAACATTTTTTTCACAACTCCACAAGGAGGTACACATTCTAACATGCAAAGGACACCTTCCATCGATCAAAGAACTTGGGAAAACGAAATTAAAACAAATTTTTTTTTAAGAATCCAAGTGGAACATGAAATAGATGCAATTGGATGCTCGATCTACCACCAAAGTAACAATGGATCTGATGGAATAACACCTTGTTAAGCTAGCCGAAATAGAGAATGTAGTTTGAGCTTTCATGGTCAACATGATGAGAGATATGAAAATCCTCTTGTAAAACTTAGCCACTCATGAAGCTACTCTGGAGATGCTTCTATTATGTAGATTGATCACCATCATAGGACAAAAATAATCTTGTGAAACTTACTTGAGAGACAAGGACCAATAAAGAACGATAAAATAGCCAATTTGAATCTGTCCACAACTACCTCCTATTTTGTATTTTTTCCAACTACAATTAGTTTTGTCTTATTGTAACACATGTCAATAAAATTTGAGAGGGGAAGATGAAGAGACTTATAATTTCTTCTTGTAAAAATCAAGAAAACCCCATAGGAAGCTATTGAAAATACTATAAGTAAAGAAAGAGACACATTTTGAAAGGGCTCTTCAAGCATTGTAAATTTGTGAACTATTTTCTGAAGTAATACTAAGAATCCCTCAGGGTCAATTTTTCTATAGAGAATTATTGTTGTTGATGGATAGTTTGTTGTGAACTATTTCTAGTATATTTTTATGCCATTTGTATGTGTTGTAAGAATTTTGTTTCATTTATGGTATTATCTTGTGTGGAAAAAAAAAATCCTGCAATTGGTTTCTTCTCCCTTATTGTTTATCCTAAGATGATGAGTATTTTATGAACATGATTTTATCACTTATTTTATTCTATTTATTTCTTTGTATGCATTTGTTACCTACATATGTTTCTTCTTAACGACTATCTTGAAGAAGTATCCACAGAGATTAGTGGCATTTATGGTTGCTCATTAGTTACCATAGTCTCTCTTATCTAGGATAATATAGATTAAATTTTATTTTTTCAAGTAATTAATTTTCATTTGCATTCTCCATTGCATTCATAACCATTCATTCATCCTCCAAACCCAGTAATGGTAGCTGGTGTAGAATCTGGATGAGTATCCCAGCCCAAATGGTGCATAGTCTAATTGGGACCGTTTATTACGGAGTACCCCTATCTATTGAAGGGAATGTTTCCTACATCAACAAGATAATAGGGAGGGTTTTAAAATTGATATTTCTCCACAAATTGCAAACATAAAGAGACATCGAGGTGATAT
>JZKD02S0025147.1:138451-162805 GCA_000966675.3 Picea glauca | reverse complement strand
ATATATATATATATATATATATATATATATATATATATATATATATATATATATATATATATATATATATATATATATATATATATATATAGGATCTCTTATCCTATAGGTGGGGACATCTTCTAACCATCTCATCAGACTAATCTGTGAAATTTATCTTTACACTTGACATACTATAAATCTTCAACTATTAGGGAAACTGACTAGTTTCCTATAGTTTTGATTGTGAGGTGTCACAATACTTAGGTGTGGGGTAGGGGTTCATGAGTTGAAAAATGATAATATTGCATAGAAGAAGTAAATATTTGTAAAACTTTATGTGTATTGTTTTTACGATATAGGCTATTACATCAATAGTCATTTTATTTTTGAAATGCTAAGTCCATGTGTGTTATAAAATGTTGTGCATCTCCTTAACAAACCACTTAATTGGTTTATTGTCATTACATACTATTCATTACAAAGTTATGATTACATTCCTTATAAAATGCGAGATAAAAGAATGGATTGTGTGAGCATGATGGAAAAACAAATAATAATGGAACACTCTTATCTTGCCTCTGCTCCTATTCAATGTATTCATGGTCTCTGAGGAATCAATTTCCTCAGCCAAAAATATCCAAAGAGTTGGAGACCGCTGGTTTAAACACCACCAGTTGCCAAGAGCAAGCTATAACAAGGTTTTCAAACCCAAATTTCAGAACATCTCTGGAGCTAAGGGATACTCCAAAGAGTGGATAAAAGAGGAGCTAATCTAACCCCCCTCTCAAAAAAGTAAAGAACTATTGCTAATTCATGGCATTAAGACATGCCATATCTTCGGTCTGGGGGAATTTTCCCGAGATAAAAAAAAAAACTGCTAAGAAGTACCCATTTATATAAAAAAACCCATGAGAAGAGGAAGTAGGATTTCTATCATACTTTCTTTTTACAATGCCTTGGGATATTATATCAACAGTTGTTTGTATTGGTATGATAAATTTTATATTGCTAACATCATTATGTGTGTTATGAGCTTACTATGCATTTTGATGTTTATGCTATAGAAGACTTTGTATCCTTAACTGGTTCTTTGTGACAATTACAGATCAATAACACATTGTTAAACCCAGAACAGATCTGTGTTACACACCTATGAACAAAGGAACAAGGTTAATTGGATCTGTATTAGGCTACGTATTTAGTTCAGTATGGTTTTGATTTGGATTTTTCTGGATGAGAATCTAGGTTTAGGGAGCTAGGCTAGGGTTTCCAAAAGATGAGTTGCAAAGATAGAATGGGGCAAGGTAGGTATACTTGGTAGCATTTAGGATTTGTCATTGTGTATAGGGTAGATGCAAAGATTTCAAAATGGGAATGAGATCATGAATCTATTCATAAGAATAAGGTACAACATAACATGATAGTTTCATCCAAAACAATGCAAATAACTTTGAAACAATCATAGGAAAGCATGAAGGTGGCAACAAATTGTAGCAGAAAAGAAACAATTTTTGAAGGCCTTCCTCGATGAGTTATTTAATGAAAAAGTTATGAATAGAAATATGAATATGTCCTATACACTATGGATTCACTAATCCAAGAAAAAATATACATATAACCCTTCACAATTAATTTGAAAACAAACTGTCCAAAAGCGCAACAATTGTGACAGAAGCACAACAAAAAAATAGGGGTCAAATATGGGGCTATAACTTTTTAACCATAACATATTTTACAAAACTAGGAGAGTTGTTTGTATATAAGGTTTTTATTAATATACACCTCTCTCATTGTTGTGAAATTCATTCCCATGTTCTTGGAATATGTGCCACAAAAGAATGACTAAAACAGGAAATTAAATTGGAGAATTTGATTTTCTAAGATGGGCCTCCAAGAAAGTTAATTATCTCCCACTATATGCTACCTGTGTAAATAATGAAGGAGGTTATTATTATTTTTTATTTTCTTATAAAACACCTCCTTTGGGTTTCCAAAATTCATCTTTATTTGTTCAAAAACCCGTTTTGTAAATAATGACTAAAACATGAAATTAAATTGGAAATTTTCATTTTCTGAAATAGGTCTCCAAGAAAGTTGAATATCTCCCAATCTATGATACCTGTGTAAAATATGAAAGAGGTTAGTGTGATTTGGTATGTCATTAGAAATAACCTCCTTTGGTTTTCCAAAATTCATCTTTATGTGGTCAAAAACATCTTTTTAAAATCATGACCAAAAACAAAGTCAAAAGTGCAGCGTGGTCTTGTAGAACACTTTTTGTGACTTTTCCTGATCCATTTTTTGATGTAGTAGTTCCTGGCCATGTGTCTCTGAAGCTTGATTTCCATGTTGGAATTTTTCAGGAGCATCTCTAGGTATTCATTGACTCTTCCAAGACAATACTCTATGTCCTTTTCAAATCTTTCCGCAATGGTGCCTTCAATGTCCTGTTGACGTAGTGAAGGTAGATACTATGTTTTTTTAAGCTTTCCATTTTCGATTGTTAGCCCACTTTCAATTCAATAAACAATTGACTTTTCCCTTATACTTTTTAAAGATATTGTATAAGATGTCCTCTCAAGTGAGGAAGAATGTAACCAACCCCCACAACAACCTCTTTCACCATGTCCTTATCAAACTCCTTGTTTTCGTTGAATTGGAAAAAACATGGGAAAACTTGGGATGCATTCATTTATCAATTTGTAAACCCTCACCTGACAATCAAGACTAGAAAAAAGACATTATATCTAAGGATTATTTATCCATCCAAACCCCTCTCTCCAAGGACTCCAAACCCTCTTTCACAAGCCATTTCTTTACCGAAACAAAAATCCAAGAAGCTTGTTGAAAAACAATTGCAACTTCAGAGCACAACTGAAGCAACAAAAGAGCCATAAGGAAAAGTATTCAAAGCAAGAAGGAGAAGCTTCCAAAGTTGATCCTCCTCAAAAATCTTAGTCATGAGGGGTAATTTCTTTTTGTTTGTAGTGGGACCTACAAAATATTAAGTGTGGGTGTAATGTTGGGCCCGAGATATGATCAGTTTTATGACAACAATTAGATACTTTTGCCGAATGTACATATGTGTTTTTCATGTTTTGAAGAAGATTTTTGAAGAATTTTGTGCGAAAACGATATGATCTACACCAGGTATTCATAATTCGTATTTTGTATTGGTCTTGAGTATAATTCATTACATTTTTATGTTTCCAAGGATCTAATTCACGTTTTCTGGTGTTACAGGGAAAAATTGCATCACGTTTCTTCTTCCGACACTCAGTCCGACACTCCAGCCGGTAGTCGATCCGATACCCAGTCCGACATTCTATCCATTACTGCATCTTGCATAAAAACGATGGGCGATTTGGCGGTTATGGTATTGGCAGCCAGTGGTGGGCGAATCAAGAACATGGGTTTTTCTCGTGCTTATCCCCTCTAGCTACTGAACTCTTGACAACTCAGTTTGGGTTGTTGAGCAGGGTGATTATTGGCTCGCTCTATTTCGGTAGTTAGGGCACCATTAATGTAATTTTCCATTTTTAGAAGTGGTTCAACCCTCTTATGGTCGACCACTTGTTTTGTAAATCTTATAAATACCACCGTGGTGGTCATACAATAGAGAAGTAGCAGTTGACAAAGTAGAGGATAGAGATAAAAACGTTTTCCTCTATTTTTGCTTTTTTCAATTGTTAGAATTGTATAAGACTGCGTTTTTCAAGTTTTAATGGTGAAATCATTTTACTGAGCTTGTGGTGTGCATTTGAGAAGTGACCACGACTTGTTGGGGGGGGCATCAACAGTCTGGTAACTATTCTATGTGTTATTTATGCATTTCATATCTTAGATGTCTTTTATCTCATTTCTTGTACATTCATTGTTATTTTTCTTTTGTCATATAATTTGTTGTTATAGTTTAACAATTTTAATTCTCTTTTGCAGGTTAGTATGAAAGTTTTTGTTAATATGCAATGATTTTATAATTAGGAACAAGTTTGCAAACTCATACACTAACCCCATGTGCAATTAGATGTTAGATTGAATTTTATTTATGCTTTTAAAATCAAATTTAAAAAACAGGTTAAAGCAGAGTAGAACAAAGTTTTATTTCATGCTTTCTTTAACCAAGGCTTCGATGGATGGATATGGTTAGTTTTAATTTTTATTGCCTATTTAATTGTCATTTAGATTTTTCTAACTAGTTGTTAATTAGTTTATTGATTAGTTTACTTGCCATATGCTATAACCATGTTTTAATTTATGTTTTTAAGCATTTTCTTTGTTGCACTTTGAATTGTTAAGATAGATATAGCATAGTTTGACTTTATGCAGTTCCTTTCCTAGAATTAGATTGCAATTACAATTCTTAGTTAATGATTGAGTTTAAGTATGAATTTTTCTTACATAGTGTAGAATTACAATTACGATCTTGTTATATTGTTGATGGTTAATAAATGAATATGCAGGGTAATTGACGATTGTTTATGTCATGGCTAAATTCCCAATGGATTGTTTAATCCATACCTTTCACTTTGCTATTGAGATCAGTGTTGAGGTTATACCACTTGAATTATATGTTGTTTTCAAGTTCCATCGAGAGATCATATGACACCAAAGACATTCACACAACCACCAACACTATATTTGAGTTTTGATAGGTTAAAAGATAGTTTCTTTCTTTCGTATATCAAAAGATAGTTTCTTGCTTTTGTAGATCAAAAGATATAGTTTCTTTCTTTCGTAGATTAGACTATAGTTTTATTTATACTATAGGATAGATTGTCTTTTTCTTTGATAGGTTAGAGAGAAGTTTGCTTATCATAGATTAAATGTTAGTTGTTAGTTCTTCTTGCTTTCAGTTAAATAGATTTCCTTTTATGAATTAGAAATAGTTTTGAAATTCAAATTAAGAATATAGTCTACTTGCCTTTTAGGCTAGATAGTTGTTCAATGAGAAGTTTTAATTAGATTACTTGTAGTAGAAGTTATCTTAGAGTAGTTAGTTGTTTACTTGCTTTAATAGGTTAGCTAGTTGTTTTGCTTACTTGTTTACTTTCTTTAATAAGTTACCTAGTTGTTTTGCTTACTTGCTTACTTGCTTTAGTAGAATAGTTTCTTGCTTGTTTATTTACTTGCTTTCATAGGATAGTTGCTCATTGAATTTTGGTTGGCAAGTTAAAGTAGTTGGATTTTGTTATTTGCTTATTGTTATGCTTAATAATTGCTTTTTATGAACTAGTTTTCTTTACATAGGGTTTTTACTTGCTTTCTTAGAACTATCCATCGATCCTTGGCGCTAAAGTACGTAGGTTACCTAGTTTAAAGTTGCCTAGTAGGGTTTTCTCATTAGATATCTTTGCTTGAATATATTAGCCTTAGATAACCACTTCCTTAGTTAGACTATACTACTACCAGCCCTTCTACCTTGGCATATATTTTTCTACAACTCTAGGTTTACTTACCCCGGGTTGACAATTTAATTGAGGGTTGTTAGTGTGGCTTTAGTGCATATATAACACCCATCACATACGCAAACTGTGTCTCTACAAGCTATGTATATACGCTCTGTTTTCCTAAAAAGTTGCGTAGATAAGCTTTCCTTGCTTGTTTTCTTGGTCTAGTCATTGCTGGGTGGGATTTGATGTTTCTTGAGCCTTCTTGGGTCTCTGTAGTGCCTGTTGAGTGCTTGTAGGATGACAAGAAACCCATCTCTGGTTGAATTTCTGGGCGGAGTCTTTCTCATCATCTTTTTGCTTTGATTGTCCTTGTACATTGGGATGGGTGTTTTGCTGCTTGGTATCCTGCTCAAGTTATCTCTTTTTATACACAATAGAGTTTATATATCAAGTTTATTTTCAGTCCATGCATTTTCATTTTTATTATATTGAAAATACAAAAATATTAGGCATTTTGCATTGCTTGGAATTTTGGTCTTTTGAGTTTTGTCATTAGCTTAGTGCATATACTGAAAGATTGCATTTTTACTTCAGAATTGTAGAGTTGAATTTGAAAATTGCATTGGTTTTTAGAAGCATATCATTCATTGAAAGTTAAGTTAAGACTTTGCATTATTTTCATATTTACTTTTCTTACAGAGTAATAACATCATGAGCTTCACTACCATACATTTTTTAGTAATCAAATCCACTAAAATTAATGATATAATTTAAAATTGATTAGTCACAATTTTATTTTCTAGGGTGCACAAACTAGCTTAGGATTTAGTGCCTTGGAATAGGATATTGTGAGTAAACTTCTCCAAGGCAATTAAATCAACATATGTGTTTGAGACAGGGAGTGGAGAAATCCATTGTATAATTGGTAATATTAGGAGTCTCCGCTCACACTGGAGTTAATCATGAGGTAACGCAAGGTTGGTTGAAGAGATATCCTCCCGATACCTGCTTAGTGTCAGAGATATTTCTGGGGATCTTGTTAGTTCCCTTACATCCATGAGAGGTGGTGATTTAAAGGTTTCAAGATTTTCTACCCTGCCCATACGATGGACCTGACTTACGATTGCTCGCCTGTGCATCAATTACACATTGGTTTATTAGTTTCTTGACATAGGTGCCACATAGGTTACTTGCAGGGGTTATTCTGCAGGTACCCTGGGTCAGATAAGGGTCAGACAACACACAACCTTTATGTAGGATTACTTCTCTAGGGGGATCTGATCGACTGGTTGTTAAGCCCACAAGGGACCTTATAACTGATTATGTTACCTCTGATCTTTAGTAGGGAGTCTCAGGCCCCTCTTGGGCGAGACATACATTCTTTAGAGAGGGAGGCCACTATCAACCACTTTACCTCGTTTGTATGCATATTGGTCGTTTGAATTTTGGTGTGCTCTTTTATTACTAATTGGCCTTAGGATATATTTTTTTCTTTAGATTCTTAATTCATCATGGAATCAGACCAACATCCCCATCAGTCCTGTGGCTTGTTACATTTACCACCGGATTTCGAGTCTTTTCCTTCTAAAATACGTAGAGTTATTAGACATGGTACACACACCTCCATTGTTTAGACTTGTGATTCTACAAGAATGAGTATTGAACCTAGTCTTCAGAACACTGGGATCCCTTGGAATCCTACACCCACTATAGTTAATGGAACCCATTCAACTCCTGCAACCACAATGGTTGTAGTTCCAGAGGAACCTATCATTACTATGGCTCGGGCTATAGTGAATGTTCAATCTACTGCCTCAAACCCTTATGGATCTCTTGGTCACTCACCATGATATAATGTTCAGTCCATCCCTATGGCCTTTAGTCCTTTTTCCTATGGTATGTCGAACTTTACTTCACAATTTTTGAATGTCATCCTAGCTGCTGACCCTAATACTAGCATTGGGCTTGGGGGAACTACACCTCCTTATACTCCATTTTCATTTGGTGGTTCTAAAATCCCTCAAATGACTCATAATATGGGAGGCATTCCTTCTTTTAACCTCGGGTCTAATCTTCTTGCTTCTAGATGGAACAACCAACCTGGCAGACAAGCTTCTGCTCAAGATCCATCCTACACCCCTACCTCCTCAGTGCCAATTCTGACCAATACATTTGGCATGACTAATCCACCTCTATCCTCCATATTCACACCTGAAGGAGGTTCATTTCACACTTTGGGTAACCCCTAACCTGGATCCAATCTGGCTAGGGGCAATTTTTATAACCCCTAATAGAACATTCCTATTGGAATGATGCCCAATGAAACTTTCATGAATCAACCTAGAGGAGGGCCTTATAATCCCGGACATGGCCATGGTGTTTACCAGAACCGTGGATGGGTTGCAGTTTCTCAAGAACAATCTTTCCCGGGAGCTTAGGGCCAGATGTCGCAACCCCTTTTCTAGCCACACTTGATCTACCAGACTTGTCTAAGTTGATGAATGACCCTATGAGTCATGATCCTACATGGCCTCCCATCCCCACCAAGATTCCTTTAGACATTTTGAAATTCAAAGGTAAGAATGGTGAGGATCTTGGTGATCACGTTACTACCTTTCACCTTTGGTGCTCATCGAATTCCCTTAATGACATTTCTATTCGATTAATATTATTTCAACGCACCCTCATTGGGGTCGCTGTGAAATGGTATATCGAGATACCTAGGGGGGGCATATGGAACCTTTAATCAGCTGGTCTTAGTCTTCCTTAACCACTTCCAATTGTGAGTTCGTTATGATGATGGCCTATAACTTCTATCGAATTTATGACAGGACATCGCCACTCATATCTTGGATCATATTAAGGAGTGGAGTAGATAGAAGAGGTTCATAAAGACCTTCATACCCCTGAAATTTCTTTTAGAATGGTTTCTCTAGTCTTTGCACCATCCTATCTCAAAGGATGTTGCTACATCATGGGTTTCCATTGAGGAAGAATGATCTTTAAATCCCAGTAGTTATATCTCATATATGCTCAGTCTAGGATGTTATACCACATTCTTTCGAATGCACTGCAGTTAAATTATCACCCTAGACAAAAGCTTGGACCTCATGTCGATGGAATTGTAGGTACCGCCAATGTATAATATGTGGACTCGGTGACAAGCCATTTGAAAGAATTTCCTCTAAACCAGTCTACAGGAGGGCCAACTTCGTGTGTGTCTTCCAATCCCACTCAATCGATGGATGTACAGACCATGCAATCGTCATCCAACCCAAATGGTAACCAACAACTAGGAGGGTATAAGAATAAAGGACACAATAATCTTAAGGGTGGTAAAAATGGTAATAAGCCCAAGGAAAATGGTAATAATGAAAATATGAATAATAATGTTGGACAGGGAAAATGAGAAAGACGTAAGGTGAATTTTCCATGTAAGCTTTGCACAGATGATCACATTACCCATTTATGCTCCAAACTTGTAGAAGCTGTGAGGCTGTTATCTCTATCGCCCATCGTGTTGACGAATCCATTTCCCATGTAACCATCACATGGCTTCGATTTCCTTAAACGACGAAAATGTGGTTGGTGAGAGTCAAAACCCGCTGGTGCAAGACGACAACCATTTGTGTATCAATATGGTCAATGTGTTATTTAATGTAGCCACTTGATATCAATATTATATATCTTCACAAGCTATTCCTGGTGTAGAATATCCCCCTCCACCTTCAAAGATGAATTTACAAATTGGAAAACCAAAGCCATCGCCTCATATTCCGAAAGGAATACTCAAGCGCTCTACCCACAATACAAATTCTAGATTCACCCAGAACTAATATATTGTTGAGGATCTGGGTCAAACCCCTTGTGCGATATCATATTTAGAGGTACTCTAATCATGTCATTCATAGGGGAATTCCTTACTGTATTCTTTAGGATCTTTAGAACCCAGTGGCTCAAAATTTATCAAGTTTGATGTCACAAATGTGAAGCCTCTCTTTCCTTACCATGTGGCATTCCAAATCCACGTGGAGTACTCAAATTATACCATCAAACATGCGGTTTTTAATGAAGGTGTTGCGACATGTGTGATGTCCCTGATCTGTTGGAAAGCTATCGGTTCTCCAACTCTTTCTAAGTCATCAAACATGTTGACTTCTTTTTACGTTCATTCCTTCAACCCTCACGGTATTCTTCCTACTTTTCCGGTCCAGTTTAGGTGGGAAGACAGTAGAGGTGTAAGTCGAGGTAGTTGATGAGCCTCTTGATTATAACTTTTCACTAGGATGCAATTGGACCTATGCTATGGTCGTCATCATATCATCCATCTTCCATACTCTTTGTTTTCCTCATGAAGGGAAGATCGTGACGATCGACCAACTGTCCTTTGTGTACTCTAGTCCTAATGCATCGTCGATTCATGTGATCGACAATTCTCAGCTGACAAATGAGAATATCATTGTTGGAATGTATTCTTACCTTATGGTTACTTCCTACTTCTCGACACCAAGTCATCACGTTTATGCCATGTCCAGTAGGCTCGTCTTAACAGGGAGGTCCAGTCATTTCCGCACTTCCTATTTTAGTGATCTGTGGACCCTACCTTCCCCGATCTCATCTTGTGAAGGTTAGTTGCATGCTAGAATGGCCATGCCACTATCGACAATCGAGATTGCATATAAACCTATTATTGAATCTTCTCCTAATCCCGATCATGTTGCCTCACCGACGAACGAGGAGGATCCCATTCTCAGGCCCATGTGGGCCACTTCGTTGTCTTTTTCACATGATTTCCTTGAAAATACTTTTCCTTCAGACAAATCTATCATTGAAGCCATGGATGGTTCTGACAGACCCTGGGACAATATGCATCACCGCTCTCATTTTCTCCCAAATCTTGAAAGAATCGAACATGATCACTTTCGTTTTACTTTGAGTGAGATAGTCGGTCACACCGTAGTTCCACTTAATACACATGACATTTATGACAAAGGAAACATGGCTGGTATTTATCCTATTGTCACGATCGATATCTTGTGTACCCCTGGAAATATTGAAAATGTAAATATCAGTGCAGATTGTTCGTTAGAGGAAATCCTGATCTACACCAAACTCTTCAATAAATTCCAAGATGTATTTGCTTGGTCATATGAAGAGATGCCAAGAATCAACACTCATATTGTCAAGCATGAGATTAGAATGTATCTAGATGCTAACCCTGTTCGACAACATCTTAGAGCTATGAATCCTGGGAAGGCCCCTGCTATTAAGGCAGAGGTAGAGAAGCTACTTAATGCTAGATTTATATACCCAGTTCCCTTGACTGAATAGGTATCCAATCCTATTCTTGTGAAATAAAAGAAAGGAACTATCTGTGTATGTATGGACTTTCATGACCTGAACAAGGCCTATCCTAAAGACAACTTCTTGACACCTTTCATCGATCAGATTCTCGACGAGTGTGTGGGAAGTGAAGTATTTTATTTTATGGATGAATTTTCAGGGTAAAACCAAATTTAAATTAAACCTAAGGATCAACACAAGATGAAATTTATTTTTCGTTGGGGTACTTTTGCATATTGGAAAATTCATTTCGGCCTTAAAAATGCCGAAGCAACCTTTCAAAGTCATATGACTTTCACTTTTCATGATATTAAGCACACCGTATAATATTACCTTGATGATATTGATGCTCACTTTTGCAAGAGAGAGGATCACTCTGTCCACCTTCGACTAGTTTTTGAAAGATGTCATTACTATAGAATCTGGTTGAAACCTCACAAGTGCATCTTCTGTATTAAGTCTGGTCATATTTTGGGATTTCTAGTTTCTGAGTCCAGGATCATGGTAGATCCATTAAAGGTTGAGGAAATACTTTGATTGGCTCCCCCACCCAAGATTATACAACTTCAAGGTTTACAGGAGAAATATAACTTTCTACATCGAGTTATAGTGAATTATGCCAATAACAATAAGGGTTTCGTGCATCTTTTGAAGAAGGACACCCCTTTTATCTGGGATGAGTGAGCCCGGGAGTCTTTCGACGATTTGAATAATGCCTTGGTATCAAAACCTCTGCTGAAGTCTCCTAACTAATAAAGATTAATTTATTTATATGGTATGGTTCTGGTTCAGGAGGATGATGGGCTCCACGAGCACGTCATATACTATCTTAGTCGAAACTTAGTCGGTCCTGAAATTAATTACTCTCACATCAAATATCTAGCTTTGGCTGCCATGCACATAGTATAATGTTTGCATCATTATATATTACTTTGCAAGACTATTGTTCAAATTAAACCTGAGGATCAACACAAGATGACATTTATTTTTCGTTGGGGTACTTTTGCATATTGAAAAATTCATTTCGGCCTTAAAAATGCCGAAGCAACCTTTCAAAGTCGTATGACTTTCACTTTTCATGATATTAAGCACACCGTATAATATTACCTTGATGATATTGATGCTCACTTTTGCAAGAGAGAGGATCACTCTGTCCACCTTCGACTAGTTTTTGAAAGATGTCATTACTATAGAATCTGGTTGAAACCTCACAAGTGCATCTTCTATATTAAGTCTGGTCGTATTTTGGGATTTCTAGTTTCTAAGTCCAGGATCATGGTAGATCCATTAAAGGTTGAGGAAATACTTTGATTGGCTCCCCCACCCAAGATTATACAACTTCAAGGTTTACAGGAGAAATATAACTTTCTATTACCAGGCGTATCATAGGGGGAAAATATAATAAATGGATTGCTATTTTATAAGAGTTTGATCTCAATTTTTCTTCTGCAAAATCCAAGAAAACGTTATTCTTCGCGGAGTTAATATTTGATTTTCCACGATTATATGAGGATGTTATCCATGTTGATTCATTTGCGGATGAACACATCTTTCTTGTCTTGTCGTCCAACCATTGGTATGGAGACATTGTTCTCTATCTTAAAACCTTGAAGTTCTCCTAGCATCTCTCACGAGATGACTGACAACGTGTAAGGTACCAAGATAAGAATTATACTATCATTGGTGACACTTTGTATCGCCAAGGAATAGACAATATCTTGCATCATTTTTTAACTCACAGAGAGGCTAAGTCAATCCTAAACAATTTCCACAGTGGGGCATGTGGTGGTCATCTATCTGGGCTTGCAACAACCCAAACAATTTTGCGAGTTAGTTATTTCTGGCCTACTATCTTTAAAGATTTTATTGAAGTGATCAAGAAGTGCCACCCTTTCCAGGTGTTCACTTGGAAAATGTGCTCGCATTCATCACCTCTTCACCCAGTCATTACCATCAGTCCCTTCACCAAGTGGGGGGTGGACTTCAGGGATTACAACCCAACTTCAGCTGGGGGGCAGCAACACATTATCGTGGTCATCGAATACTTTACTAAGTGGGATGAGGCCATTCCTACAGTTAAATACGATGGGAGGACTGTTGCCTTCTTCATAATCAATGAAATTATCGCCCAGTTAGGTATCCCAAGTGAGATTGTCACTGATCATGGTAGTCACTTTCAAAATGAAATGATGGAAGAGATAGCATCTAATATGGGTTTTAGACATGGTCATTCTTCTCCTTAATACCTTGAGGAAAATGGAAAAGTAGAGGCTATCAACAAGTCTCTCAAGAACATTTTGCAAAACAATTCCAGCCACATTAAGTATGAATGACACATTATGATATATCCCGCACTCTGGGCATACCAAACCTCGGTCAAGACTGCCACTATTTTTTCCCCTTTCCAGTTATTAAATGTTGTGGAGTCGATTTTACCTATTGAATGCAAAATCTCTTATCTTAAGTTGGAAGTCACGCTCCTACCTGACACTTCCGATATCTAGGGATGCCTTGTACACCTAGAGAGTCTTGACGAGAAACGTCGAGACACATCTACGACTATTGAGGCAAACAAAATATGTGTTGAGGTCTAGTACGATAAGTTTTTCTTCTCTCGTTTGTATGATAAGGGTGACTTGGTCCTCTTGTATGATCAAGCCAAAGAACCACTGGGGGTAGGTAAGTTTAAGCCCATGTGGCACGATCCTTATATCGTACGAAGTGTCTTAGAAAAAGGAGCCTATGAGTTAGAAGATTATGAAGGGAATATGTTGGATGAGCCTAAGAATGGGATATACTTGAAAATAGATTATGCTTAAGCCCCAAGCTTGGGAGAAACTCTTTGTATACTAATATAATTAAGTGTATATATATTTTCCCTTTTTGTTTGTCCTCAACTTGCTTATCAAGTTTTCCCTTGGTTGACAGATGTCAATGGAGTCTTCGGTCTACCTAGGATTGGAAGATGGAGCTAGTCTTCATACATGGAACTTGGATTTCACCGCTTGGGTAGTTTACTCACCCGAGGGTATACTAGTGTCTTCAGGTGGCGTATCCCTAGGTCCATCCACAAATAATGTGGCCAAATATAGCTTTGTTATAGAACTTTTGCGCGATGTTATCTCACATGGTATTCGCTCGTTAGAGGTTCGCCTAGATTCTCAGTTAGTAGTATGTCAGTTGAACGATAGTTACCACATGCGTGATCCTACTTTACTCCGACGATTCCTATGGGTATGCCTTTTAGAACAACATTTTGATTTTATTACTTATTATCACATTCCTAGGAGTTTTAATCATGTATATGATGCTTATGCTAATTTCGTTTTAGATTCACATTTGTCACATAACTAAAGCAAATAAAACTATCTCATCAATGTATTTATTGTAAAATACAAGTAAAGTTGAAGATCCCTTTTATATATATTTCAAAAAATATGTTGTTTATAGTACAAAATTGGGGCCAATACCCTCAATACACATATACAACCGATACTACAATATCCACGACATCTACACCTGTGGCACCAGATGTGTCTCATGGTGACAAACTATGGCATTTGCGAGACACCAAAAGAGTCACACCCAAGCTTTGGGCACACCAACCACCTGTCGCTGCATGGCTTCAGGTCGATCCTCTACCTGAACCATGGGAATCCTCTGATTCAAATGAGATAGGTTTCCCTGCAAGTTTTGTAGGACTCTCTCAGCTTCTTGTCCTGCTTCCTCATCTACTCGGTTCCTCCGTCGATGTCGAGGAAACCCTTCCGGACATTGCAGAACCATGTCTTCAATACACAAGTGTCTAGTTAGTACTTAAGCACCATCCAAAGATACGTTTGTTCTGTTATACAAAAATACAAAAAAAAAGAAATATTTAAAAAAATATTTTCACATACCTATGTCACCATAGGCAGTCCCTGGTGGGCGTAGCATGTATGGATCTCCTCTGAAGTCTATCCCTGCATAGGGACAGTCATCTAGGGAAATGATCTATCGCTGCCACCAGTAGAATAAATCCTCGTTCTAGGGTGTGGGAACCCTACCTCCCCCCTTCTGCCTCATTACCTCAGTCCACTGTGCCATGGCTAGATCGCGAGGTCCTCTAGGAAGAATCTCGAATCTAGGTCCCAAAACTGGAACACGCTCGAAAAAGAAACTGCATAGGATAGACGCAAACACAAAATCCTCTTACTCCCCTCTTTGCACTCTGTCAACTGGATTGAATCTTTCTATAACAATCAGATGCAGGAGGAGGACATGTGCCACATCAAGAGATCCACGTCAGCATACCACGTCAATAAGGGCACATGTCATAATCATATGGTGACAAGTTTCTTGTTCCAGTTGGAAATTTAAGTTATGTAAGTCACGAATCTAGGTGATACATGGCAGACACTCAGCTAATGCCAAGTCATCAGTGACGTCAACAAGTTACGTCACTCTGGGAGTTTGTCCTTCGGGGAAAACCAACAACTATCTGAAGCGTTGAATGTCGAATTCAATGTAAACTATTGATTAATCATAGTTGAAGGATAGCGTAAGTAGAGGTGTTAACCGACAACAAGAAGTCACCATCGCTTTATGAATTATTCGGTAGGTTATCACTCTAGAGGAATTGGACTACTCAGATTTCTAGTAACCCAGAGTCTTGTAGTATCGAAGCTCCAAAATAACATCCAGACCATTGAAATCTATGGACACACGTCAACTAAATATTAACACTTCGGTGAAATTTTGGTCTAGGATAATTGGATGTTTAAACCCCTGAAGCCACAAAGTACCCGAGGAAACGAAAACTATCCATCTCATCATGAGATTAAAATGTGACCATTTATATTGATAAGTGTTCAATCACTTGATAGTCCAAATGAAGGTACACGATGCTTCATAGCTCGCATCAGTTGGAAAAGTATAGAAAAAATAAAGAACGGTGAGAAGAAAGGGCCTTTGTAGTCCATATAATAATATTAAAACAACAACACAGTCCAAGAAGAAGAACTGATGATTCTTATGAAGTGAGGGTGCAAGGGAGGAGCACGAAAGGATTCATATCATTTAAGTGTAAGTTAAGGGAGTTGGTGCTTCCTAGGGTTGGTTACCTAAATACAAGGGAGTTGGTGATTCCTATGGTTGGTGCATTAAATACAATGGAGTGGGTGATTCCTAGGCTTGGTTACGTAAAGATACAAGGGATTTGGTGCTTCCTAGGGTTGGTTCCCTGAAGAAGGGGATTTGTGTCTCCTAGAGTTGGTGCTCTAAACATGATTGGTGTCCTTCACTATTATTCATATAAGCTTTGTAATTTCTATTAATTATGTTTATATAATTGATTTTACAAAAAATTCTATTATTGATCTATTGTGGTAATTAAAAAAACAAAAAACTAACCGCTAATTATTGAAAAGGGGTAACACTGATTCACCCCCCCCTCATAGTATTTCAATATTTCGTATTAGAGCAAGGTTCCTACAGAATAGGCGATCAATTGGAAGGTACATCCTAAAGATGTATCAAGAAGAGGGAATGTATAACAACAAAGCACCATTGTTCAATGGAGGTGGCTATGCTATGTGGAAAATAAGAATGAAAAAATTCTTATTGGCCCTTGGTTTCAATATATGGAAAGTTGTTGTAGATGGTTACATTTCACCAAATACTCCACCCAAAGATGTTGTAGGAAATAAAATATGGAATGAAAACTCAAGAGGAGTTAATGCAATTCTACGAGGGTTGAAAATTTCTGTATGTGTGAAGGTTATGCATTGTATTTCAACCAAAGAAACTTGGGACAAATTAGAGGTTGTATATGGAGGAGATAACAAAGTCAGGGAAGCCAAACTAGAGACCTATAGAACTCAATTTGAAAATCTGAAAATGAAAGAAGTAGAGAATATTGTTGAATACCTTCATAGTGTAGATGAAGTGGATAATTCAATTAGAGCAACAGGAGAAGAATTTACAGACAAACCTATTGTGAAAAAGATACTAAGGTCATTACCTACGAGATATGATGAAAATATCTCTATAATTGAAGAGAGGTTTGATCTTGAGACACTCACAGTTGATCAACTTTATGGAATTTTTACAACATATGAAATGAGAACAGGGAATGATAAATCATAAAAAAGAGAAAAAAAATTTAAAACATCTAAAACAAAGATGAGTCAGGGGAACAAGAACAATAATGAGTTATTATATATATCTAATGATGAAATTGCGAACTTCATAAAGAAACTCATGAAAGGGACAAGGAAATACAAAGGAAATATTCCTTTAATATGTTTCAATTGTGGAAAAATTGGACACGTTTCCAATAAATGTCCCCATCCTAAGCATGAGGAAAGTGATGATGAAAGAACCTTCAAAAATCATAAGAAAAGAAACACTAATAATAATAATAAGTTCTACATGAAAAAGAAAAGGTTCTTTACCCAAGAAGACAATAGTTCATCAGAAGAAAACGAAGAACATGACCCAGAGCTTCTATTTATGGGAATAAAAGCTAAATATCATAAACATTCAGAAGATGAGGAAGAAGTGAACTTCAAAGAAGAAATTCTTAGTATAATTGAAGAACTAAAAAAACTAAAAAACAAAACAAGGTACTAAGGGAAGAGATTCTAGAGATTAAAGAAGCTACTAAATCAAGAGAGAGGGAAGTTTCCAAAACCATCAAAGAGTTAGAATAGACCATCAATGATTTGAAGTCCCAGCTCATGGAAGCTAATATAATTGAATAAGTCATTTTACAACAACTTAATGATAAAAGACAATTATGTGAGAAACTAGAAGCTGAGATTAAGATGCTAAAAAGTGAAATTGAGATAGAAAGGAAGGGATCACAATTTGGAAATAGCTCAAATATATTGGATGAAATTCTCAGTAGTCAAAAATCACCAAAAAAAAGATTCTTTTGGGATACACTCAAGACTCAACTTCTACATCACAAGGATAAGTCAAGAAACCAATCAGTTATGTAGATGCTCTGAAAAAATCATTAAGAAAATAAGATAATGAGGCAAAGATGATACCATTGAAAACTGTTACACATAAATAGAAATCAATACTCCCTACTAGAGTAAAAGATGACAAGAAAAATACAATCATTAGAAGGAATCCCCCTATATATCTATTTATTAGATATTGTTACTCTTACAATAATTTTGGACATAAGGCAGTACACTACAAAGCTTATGGACACTACAATCATAGAAATGTCCAAAGATATAAGAAGAACAAGTACATTACAGAGAAGAGAAACTATAACTCATTTTCTCCTTTGCAAGACTTCAATAGTGAAGGCCAAAAATGAAACAAATATGGTCATAAAACCAATGAATGTAGATTGCCAAAATAAGATAAAAAGACAAATATTTCCCATAATCAAAAGGAATGGAAGAAAAAAAACCCAGAGTGCAATGTAGCCTTATATGAATAAATCAAGGATGTTAGTGGTATATAGACAATAGTTGTTCCAAAAGCATGACTGGAGATCAAATTAAATTTCTCAAGTTAAATAAGAAAGGAAAAGGAAAAGGAAAAGTAACTTTTGGAGATAACATGTCAGCCAAGATACTGGGAAAATGCACTGTTGGTTTAGGAAATAATAAAACCAAAGAAAAAGATGTATTTCTGGTAGAAAATATCAAACTAAATATTCTAAGTGCAAGTCAGACATGTGATCAGGGTCACATATTTACTTTTAATTCTCATAAATGTGAAATCAGAAAAAAGGACACTGGAAAGCTAGTGGAATTTGCACCAAGAGCGTCTAACAATGTGTACATCCTTGATATAGAAGAAGAAGAAAAAGGTTGTTTAAGCCAAGTAGATGAAATATGGCTATGTAATAGAAGGTTAGGACATTTAATCTTTGACAACTTGATTAAATCCAATGAGAAAAAGGGAGTTAGAGACTTGACAAAAGGGATTAAGCCTTCATATTCTATTTGTAAAAGTTGTCAAATAGAAAAGAAAACAAGAGTTAGGTTAAAAAAAAAGAGCATTCCACAAAAAAACCATTATAGATTATTCACATATATCTATGTGGACCAACCAGAACCAAAATTACTTATGGTGAACAATATTTTATGTTGATTATTGATGATTACACAACAATGACCTGGGTATTCTTTCTAAAATAAAAATCAGAAGCCTTTGCATAATTTAAAATATACAAATCCCTTGTAGAAAATGAAACAGATCACAAAATTAAATGTCTGATATTAGACAATGGAGGAGAATTAACTTCTAAAGAGTTCATTCAATTCTCTGAAAATCATGGTATCAAAATAAAGTTTTCATCTCCCAGGACTCCTTAACAGAATGGAGTGGTGGAAAGGAAAAACAAAATAGTTCAAGAAGATGCAAGAACCATGCTAAATCAAGCTAAGCTTCTAGACAAATTTTGGAGAGATGTAATATACACAACAATCCACATACTTAATAGAGCTCAGTTGAGACCCAGCCATGCCAAAACCCCTTATGAATTATGGTTTGGAAGGCCATCATTTGTAAAACACTTTAGAACTTTTGTAAGTAAATGTTACATAAGAAATGATGAAGATAACCTAGGAAAGTTTGATCCAAGATCCGATGAAGGAATATTCTTAGGATATTCATCTAATAATAAATCATAGAGATGTTATAATCTTATAATACTAAATATAGTGGAAACTACCAATGTAAAGATAGATGATCTAAAAAAGAGCATATCCCAAGGCATTGATAAAAAATACCAACAAGAAGATGATGATGTAGAATCTCAGTAGGAAGATGATGATGTAGAATATCAGAAAGAGGATGAAAATTATGAAACATGAGAAAATGAACCTCATATTGATGAAGAAGACAATGAAGAAATACCCTTTCCAAGAGATCCATCAAAAAGAGTTCAAAAGAATCATCCTGAAAGCCAAATTATTAGAGATAAAAGTGCAGGAGTGGAAAAAATATAGAAACTCTCTTTTGACTCATAACAAGCAATTTTATCCCTACTAGAACCTAAGTCAGTTAATGAATCTATCAAAAGTAAAATTTGGATAAAATCAATGAATGAAGAACTAGATCAAATAGAGAAGAATTAGACTTGGGAACTAGTTCCAAGACCCAATGACAAGAATGTAATAGGAACCACGTGGATCTTCAAGAAAAAACTAAATGAAAATGGAGACATTATAAAGAAAAAGGCCATATTAGTTTGCAAAGGATATTCCCAAGTAGAAGGTATTGATTTTGAAGAAACTTTCGCTCCAGTAGCAAGACTTGAGGCCATTAGAATGTTCCTAGCATTTGCATGCTTTAGAAATTTCAAAATCTATAAGATGGATGTCAAATCAACATTCCTTAATGGAACACTAGAAGAAGAAGTCTATGTTGAGAAACCAAAAGGATTCTTGTTATCATAAAATAAGGACTATGTGTGAAAACTGAAAAAGGCCCTGTATGGTCTTAAACAAGCCCCCAAAGCATGGTTCTCTAGGCTTGAACAATACCTACAAAAATATGAATATAAGAGAGGCACTATTGACAATAACCTATACATCCAAATTGAGGATCAAAACATGATCATTGTGGTGGTATATGTAGATGAAATCATATTTGGGAGTAATATTTCTACACTAAGAAAAACATTTTCAATCAAAATGCAAGAAGAGTTTGAAACATTTATGCAGGGAGAACTGTCATTTTTCTTAGGTTTACAAGTAAATCAAGAAAAAAATGGAATATTTGTTTTCTAAACCAAATAAATCAAGGAAATGCTAAATAAATTTCAAATGGAAGTCAATAAACCTATGGGTACTCCAATGGTCATTGGATGTAAACTAAGTCTAGAAGATGACTCACCAACAGTAGACCAAATGATGTATAGATCAATGGTTGGAAGTTTTCTCTATTCAACAACAAGAAGACCTAACATCATGCAATATGTAGGAATTGTGGGAAGATTTCAATATGAACCTAAAGAAACTCACTTAAAATAAGTAAAAATAATATTCATATACCTTCAAGGCACTCTAGAACTTGGATTATGGTATCCAAAATATAAAGACTCAATCTAATTGCATATACTGATGCAGATTGGGCTGACAACATAGATGATAGGAAAAGCACCAGTGGAGGAGCATTTTTCTTAGGAAAAAGTCTGGTAGCATGGTTAAGAAAGAAACAGACATCCACATCACTCTCTACAAAAGAGGCATAATACATTGTTGTTGCATCCTGTTGCACACAAGTTCTTTGGATGAAGAAAAATTTAGAAGACCTACAAATAAGTTATAATAATCTCGTTACTATTAACTATGACAACAGTACTGCCATAAGTATCTCTAAAAATCCATTCGTGCATTATAAAACCAAACACATCCCAATTAGATACCATTTCTTAAGAGATCAGTTACTCAAAAAATATTTAAAATAGTGTATGTAGACACCAAAGAACAGATTGCAGACATTTTCCCAAAACCCTTTCCCAGGAGTACTTTTGAAAATCTTCGACATAAATTAGGAGTAATTCAAAAACCTCATTAAAAAAAAATAAAAACGTATCATAAATGGAACATGCTTAGGGGGGGGAATTTCCACAGGGGGGTCTAAGAAAGATCCCCTCTACCATTTCTTTCAAAGGGGGAGGAAATTGATAAGGGAACAATTTTCAAAAAGAAAATGTTTCCATCAATGCCAAAGGGGGATATTGCTGGACATATTGTCATTGATTTCAACAACTGATGTCATTATGATGTGATGATGAGTTTTTATGAACAAAATGCAGTGAAATCTATCTAAATATCATGAGAGATGACATATTAAATTTCACAAGATTAACATAGAAGAAGAAACAACATCGGCATAACATTCCCAACAGATCAATGATCTTGATCAATTAGAATCCATGTACAAAACCAAAATCTCAGAAGGGAAAGTGCATTTCAATGATATAAACAACAAGTACAGGAATCTCCATAAAATATCAGAAAGGAAAGAACATTGCAAAAACACGATCATGACTAAAATACACACAATAAAACTACAAAATAATAAAGGGAGAATCATGTCCATTGATGTATATTTTGAGACAAACCTAGACTGTCATATTTGGGAGTTACAAAGGAGGACCTCCAGATCAAACATCTGATTAAGTCTTGACCGTCGGATCTTAGTAAGGGAAGATCAACAATGGAGAACCGTTGTGAGATGCAAGGGTTGAGTTAACGATTGCACAAATTTTGGTTCCAAAATAATCCCTGATCATTGATCTACTATGGGAGAACTATTCACCATTAGATGAAGTCAAGTTGCTCGAGTTTTATCGAGGAATCTCACTCCAGGAGAATTCAGAATTTGGAACGAATAAACCAAAGACCCTAAGGCCGAAATAAATCTGGACGGTTGATTTAAGATTTGATGACATTCGTTGGATCGAGAATTCAGATGAACCTACCACCAATAGATCTAGGAGGAGGACATGTGCCACATCAAGAGATCCACTTCAGCAGACCACGTCATCAAGGACACGTGGTGCAATCAGATGGTGACATATGTCTTATTCTCGTTGGAAATTTAGGTTACGTAAGTCATGAATCTAGGTGACATGTGGCAGAAACTTGACGAGTGCTAAGTCATTAGTGATGCCAGGAAGGTACGTCACTTTGAGAGTTTGTCCTTTGGGGGAAACAAACAACTACCTGAAGCGTCGAAGGCTGAAGTCAATGTAAAGCATCGATCAAGTATAGTGGAAGGATAACGTGTTGGATTACTGAGAGGGGGGGTGAATCACTAATAGTGTAATTATAATCCTTTTTCTCCAAATAATCCAAGTGTTATATCAATGTAGAATTCTTATCCAATAATGAGAAATAATAAATGAACAATCACACACATACACAATACACCAGTGTTCTATGTGGAAACCCAAATCCAGCGAAAACTATAGATTGATTTATCTTATATGTCTTGAAGAATTACATTCATTGGAATCACCAACTTCCTTTTCTTTCCAGCTGCAACTAGAAGGAGGCTCCAACCCCCTAGTTTCTCAGGCTACAACCTAAGGGAAGATCCAACTCCCCAATTCTCCGCCTACAACCATAAGCAGGCTACAACCCCCTATGTTCTCCAGCTACAACCACCTATCCTTGCCCCATCCAACCATATTGAAGTAGAAGTAGAATGATAAAACCACTGTCACACTATGACTATGAGATATAACGTTGTAAAAATGTACCAATAAGCATGAACCATGCATCAACCATGCATCAACCTGTACCTCAACCTGTACCATAAACAACTGCATCAACCATCCACCAACCTGTACCAAACAATCTGTAATCAACCTATACCATAAACAAGTGCAACCAAACATGTACCAAGTATGTACCAATCATGTGTCAAGTACTCATCAACTATGACTCATCAATATTTACCAACGTCATCAACTATACACCTCATGTATGTGCCAACTCATCAACTACTTGTCTCAACCATGTACCCAAATTGTACCTCAACCAAAATCCCTCATCAATTTCATCATCCAAATATGATTTGAAAATTTGTAATAGACCTGGTGTATATGATCACATACCTGCAAACCTTCCTTAACTTTAACAACAAGAGACTAGCATTTTCACCAAACATTTCTTTAGTCTCACAAGACTAGTTTTGGATTAGTCAACAACCCTAACTTGAAATAATCATAACTTTGTACCAGTAATAAATAAATATATGAAACTGATATGAAATTTTCTTCAATGTGCTTTATGCAATTCCTCCAGGTTTCACTACTTGGAACCTCTCATAAAAAAAGTTATGGAAAAAATGGCTCACCTTGCTGAATTTTGGATTATTCTAGAGAGCGACCTTGTAGAGCATGCCCTGCATGAAATATTTGTTGAATTGATATGAAACTGTTACACATCATACTATAGATTGTACTCTAACCAACACATTTGGTCTTACTAAATTTGATCTTTTATGAAGAAGTTATGATGTTTTTACCCAAAACACAAGTTTTTGACTAGTTTCAGGACTAGCCACAAACCCTATTTTCCACGGAGTGTAACTCTAAAAATACAATGACCCACAAGATGAATTTTTTACCATAGATAATTGGATATGTTTCGTCAATGGAATAGAAATTTAAAGGTCTGAATCATTCTAGAAAAAAAATTATTGCTAAAATGGTGAGATGACCTAAAAAAAACATACTTTAGAAAGCATCATCAAAAGAATTTATCCTTCCTTGAATTCCGGGCTTCTTTTCTTCACATTCCTCAAACATTCGGCTTACATATCCTTTGGTTACCTTAGACACCTATAGGTATTCAATATTCTCAAGTGTTTCTTAAATGAGAGAGCCTTTCCTCTTATTTATACTCTCCAAGTAGGTTCCTTAAAAACATCTTCTAGGTCACTTTGCCCACTTTCGTTATTTTAGGGTTAACCCACTTCTAATTTATCCATTAAATTTATTATTGAATTAATTTATTTTGTATTCACTTTGAATTATAGTACACTCATTAGTTCAATTTATTATTTACCTTTTAAAATATCTTAAACCACTTTGACTACTTTGACCTTTTGGGGCTTCTAGATGACATATGAGGGTCCTCCAACTTTGTAAGGCCATAACTCTCAA
>JZKD02S0025147.1:61511-114228 GCA_000966675.3 Picea glauca | reverse complement strand
CCTGCATGGATCATAGTGCCATGGGAAACTCATAAAGAACTTCATATCTTTCAACATCCTGTCAGCTTCTTCCCCAATGCCTCGACTGTTGCAAATGAAGGACCCAATCTGCCCCTTGATTCGAAGTTGTTGCTTTTTCTTGAATGATACGAAATGAATATCATCTGAATTCATGTTCTGCCTTATGTATTCTAAAGCAAAGATTCTTACCGGCACATATTTGGGAAGCTTATAGGGTGCCAACTCGCACCCATATACTATGATATCGGAATGGTTTTCATATAGGTACCAATCCCCGATCTTTTTGTTGTCCAAGAGATGCAAAATTCTCTGGACTTCGTCATTTATTCGAGGCTCGGGCCTGCCGCTCAGCATGCTTACCAGAGGATCATAGAAAAGATCAATGAATGCCTTGAAACTATATTCTGTGGAGTTATGTTTCAGCAAAGAGGTCCATGCTGTGACTGGCTGAGGCCTTCCATCTGCGTCTATTTTCTGCATGGAAAAACTAAATTTATCTGCTTGATAGAACACAAACATGTATTCCAATATAGTCGAGTATCTAAACATGCCTTCCTTGCCAAAATTCATGAACTGTTCGTGAATATTGTCTACCAAGAAGGTGCTGAAATCAAACTGGGTGGTGGGCTTTTCATTAGTGAAGAAAATGGATAGAAAACCCAGAATGTGTTCATCTAACCACTGGCCGGAATAGTACCCTAACAGAGCACAAAGGGAGGAAATGACCTAGTTTCCCTTGGTGGAGAACATGGATGACGGGTAAGGGGGATTTGTGGAAGGGAATTGAGCGGAAGTGGGAAGGAAAAGCTCGAATATTTGAGCTCTCTGGGGAAAAGTCATCTTCTGATACAACTCTGTAAGGATTTCTAGGTTGAAAGGAGACGCAGAGTCAGCACGGGGAATTTGCATCATTTGGTCTATGTCTTTGGGCGTGATAAAGAACAAGGTGTCTCCGAATGAGGAGATGATGGCCCTCTGTTCGGGAATATAGTGAGCTTGGCATTTAAGTGCGAACTCAGGAAAATGGTGGATCTGGGGAAAAAGGTAAAGGGGTAAATTGGACTCCCAGAGTCCAATTTCATCGCTCTGGTCCAGGAAAACCTCCCTGATCCATGACTGGAGGTCTGAGAAATCAAAATCACATTGGGTATCTGTGATCAATCTGTCTTTGTCAACCAGTGGGATCTTTTCTAGGTCGACAGGAGGCGGGAGAAAAGGATTCTCCTCTCCTTCTGCTTGTCTGGGATTTGGCGCCATTTCTGCGATAGTACCTGCAATAAACACAAAATTAGTGGGGTCAACTGACTGTTGATGAGGGCGACGGAAATGCAATGGAGGAGTAAGAGGTAAATTTTCTGGTGTGATGGGTGAATAGTGAATGTAGGGGGAATAAAGTTAGTTTTATTTAAAAATGGGGTCGGTTAAGCGTGGGAGATAGGTCAACAGGATAAAGGGTGTGTTATCCTGTAATAAATGGACAATGGACCACTTGAGGGTGAGATGGCAGGTGATAGTGGCTGAAAAATATGAATGGGTGATGTGGCGGCTAGGGATTGGAGGTAAAAGTCACAATAAGGGGTTGGTCATGAGTGAAAGGGGGAAGGGGACTGACAATAGTTATGAGATGGGACATAACTTGGGGACAAGTGGAACAAGTGGAAGATGACATCCATAAGTGATGGTGGCTTTCAGATAGCAGATGGTGATGGGACTTTGGGGCAAATAGACTGACGCCACGTATGACAAGGGTCCCACCAGAGGAGAATAACCATTCCGGACCCCCCCCTGGTTAAAATAAGATCATCAGGGGGGGTCCGAAATCCAATTAGGGTCATTGCTCTACGTGCCCGTTTCCTGGCCGCAGATCTTAGTGCATCGTTTATCACTCATTCCGGACCCCCCCCTGGTTAAAGGCAGAACGGACGGGGGGTCCGGAATCCAATCTGGACTGTTGATTTACGCGATCATTCCTAGACCGTCCAGATGTGCGCAAGTCTTATCATAGATTCTGGACCCCCCCTGGTTAAAAGCAGAATGGTCGGGGGGGTCCGGAATGCTCTATGTGCCGTAGATCTGGGCGTCGTGATCAGGACCATCGAAATGTGGAGGGAGAATAAACTGGGAGCGGAGAACACATGCGCTGGGGGGGAAACTTTGGATAAATGCATTTTATGGGTTTTTTCCCCAAATTTTCAAAGAGACACGACCGTGGGGCTTCGACCAAACTATCCTTTAGGCATTTGGAACATGGCACAATCTTGACAGCAAGCTGGTTTTATTGGAATGGAGAAATAAAGCAACTAACCTATGTTCTAACCTAGTTTCCTATGACAGTTAACCTAGATTAAACTGTTGGGTTAAGAAATTACTCTACCCTAGGGCTATCTGACCAGGATTAGACAGTCTGGCCAGATTTATTCACTAATCTAACCTAGACACTTTGGCTAAGATTAAACTGTTTAGCCAAATCATTCACTATCCTATCAACATTAAATTTAAAAAGAACTTAGCCATGCTTGAAAGGTATGGACCAAGTTACCATTATTGCATGGGGATTTATTTCAATTCTTTTATGCCCTCTTTTTCTTTTCTTTCTTTTTTTTTTCTTTTCTTTTTCTTTCTTTTCTCTTTTTCTTTTTTCTTTTCTTTTTCTTTCTTTTTTCTTTTTCTCAAATTATTTGCAGAATGAAAAATCATTTGTCAACAAAAACACTAGACACAGATAATATCCCAGCCACCAGTTGATTCCCATAACTTATGGGGTGATAATATATCTTAAAGTGAACTGTACCACAGACATAGATACGTATCCTTTTAGTTTCTTTCCAATGGATTTCATGGGGTGTTTGCATATAACGGTCAAAAATACCAACAACAAAGGAAAGATCAAGGTAGGTATGAGTCAAGTATAGGAGACTACCAAAAAAATGATGGTACAAGGTGGCATCAAATTCGAAAGAATAATAGGTGGAAAAAAGATTAACTCCATAGTGGAAGGAAGAAGAGATTGGCTTCCAATCGTCCATGTGAAAGTGACGAAGAAGGTCACAAACAACTTAGACTAGGAAAGAAAAATTACTTCATTGTTTTGCAAAACTTGGAGGCCAAGGAAATAGTTCAAAAATCCTAAGTCTGTCATTTCAATTTTCTTCTTAAGGATGGTTTTCACATGGTTTAAAAGTTTTGAGTCACTACCAGTAAGGATAAGGTCATCAACATAAAGGAAAAGTATTATGAGATGGCTTCCTACTTTCTTGGTATAAAAATTAGGATCAAAATGGAATCTAGAAAATCCAATGTCAATAATAAAGTTGTCCATTTTGGCATACCAAGCTTGGGGAGCTTGATTGAGACCATAAATATATTTCTTAAGGAGAGAAACATGGCTAGAGTCATTCTAGACATAGCCAAGAGGTTGTTCCATGTAGATTTCTTCTTGCAAATATCCATGCAAGAATGTTGATTTAAAATCCATCTGATGGACCTCCCATTTATGTGAGGAAGAAAGGGAAAGAACAAGGTGGATGGAATTCATTTTGGCTATAGGGGAAAAGGTTTCATTATAGTAAATTCCTTCAACTTGGGAAAATCCTTTGGCAACTAATCAAGCCTTGTGTTTTTCAACACTTCCATTTGATGCATACTTAGTTCTATAGAACCATTTACATCTGGAAAGTTTTCTTCCTTTTGGAAGAGGAAAAATATCCCAAGTATCATTTTCCATTAAAGAACGATACTTTTCATTCATTGTTGTACCCCAATCTAGATGACCTGAAGCTTCTGCAAATGTATCTGGATCACGAGTCTCTGAAAATTGAGCCAAAAGAGAAGAGACTCACTACAACTATGAGCATGGATGACGTTGATATGAAGGATCACCAACAAGGTCACCAATTGCTTCTCGTGTTGAATGAACCCATATAGGAAGAAGTGGAGATGGAGCTAATGTTGGTTAAAAGGACTCATCTGGAGGAAGGTGAGAAGGAGGAGGTGGATTTTCATCCTCCCTATCATCATCCAAAGAAAAAACCATAACAAAACAAGGAAAAAATGTCGAAGATGGCTCGAAGGCCGAAGAAGGAACAACTATTGAAATAGGCTCACAAGCCAAAGAAGGAAAAAATGTCGAATTAGGCTCGCAGGAAAACATACTTTCATCAAATTTAACATCTATTATAATAATAATTTCATTACAATGTGGTTGAATAAGTCTTCAACCTTTGACATCTTCAGAATAACCAACAAATATACACTTCTCACTTTTAGGTTGAAATGCCTTCCTTTTCTCATCAGGAATGTGAGCCCAAGCTATACTTCCAAATACACAGAAGTGACTTACATCTGGTTTAATTTTAGTCCAAGATTCTTCTGGTGTTATATCTGTAAGAGCCTTTGTTGGAATGTGATTTACTTTGTAATTTTCACAGTAGATGGATTCCTCCCAATAGTTTAGACTTAATCCCTTAGATTGGATGATACAATTAGCCATTTATTTTAATGTGCGGTTCTTTCTCTCAGAAACATCATTTTGTTGTGATGTATATGGAACATTGTGTTGAATTTGGATGCCCAGTGTAGTGCAATAACTTGTAAAATCATTGTTCACATATTCTCCTCCATTATATGTTCTTAACCTTTGAATTTGATATTCTGATTGCTTTTCTACAAGGGCCTTGTAGGCCAAAAACTTATCAAAAATTTCAATCTTAAGTTTTAATAAGTAAACCCAAGTACGTCTGGAAAAGTCATCAATGAAAGTTAGAAATAATTGCACCTAGAAAAAGAAGGAGAAGAAAGTGGACCACACAAATCATTGTGAACAAACTACAAAGTTCTCGAGGCATGCAAAGAGGCACGTTTGTCAAAACTGTCCTGATGATGTTTGTTGAGAACACAACCAGCAAAAAAGGGATCTATGGATGAAACAAAAGGAAGACTGGTCACCATATGTTGATTATATAGTTGTGTAAATGTGTTGAACCTACACAAAATAGATCTGTCTAGAAAATACTACACACATTTGTAGAGAGAAATTGAGAAAGAAGAAGAAGGAGAGAAAGAATGGAAGAATTCTCATTAACTGTTATGAATAATGAATAATTTACACATGATATACTCTGTATAACTCAATGAGTGCACAATGGAGGAGAACCAATGCACCATATTGGTGGTCTATAGTGATCTAGACACACACCAATAGTTACGGGAGTGAACTTCCACCTAGTCTAGTCTCTTAGGTAGTTACAGGAGTGAACTGCCACCTAGCTGAGTTAACTAGTCAACTAGTCTTCGTTAACTGACTGAACAAAGAGTAGTGAGGATTCTATCAAGGAATCAAGGGTAATGTGCCAGTTTGGTGATCATCCAAAGTCAAATGCACATTATATGGTGATGATCCCAATGTTGCATGGTGACAAAACCAATGCAGCATCTAAACTCAACTCAATTAGTCAAACTAAAGTGTCAACTGAAGAAGAATACTCTCCAGGTGGAATATTCTCCCCTAAAATATAGGAGATTGGATAATGAATAATTATGACTAATAAACAAGTAAAAATCTTATAAAAAATAAATCCTAGGTGTGTGTGTGAGGTAACTCCAACACCCTCCATGAACATCACTATGGTGAAAATAAAGAATGGGTCCCGACAACGAGGTCATGTTAGGTAACCAAATACAAAATATACACTAAAATAAAGTGAGTAAAGAGGGATAACCTCATGGGAAACCCCCCCCCTCAAGGTACAATGTATGTAAAAAGAAGAACTATAGTTTCTAGGCAATTGTGTCTTTCACTCCAAGACAACTTCACAGAGAATGGGACTTCTTCTCAATGAAGGTCTTGGTGAAGATGTTTGTCATTTGGTCTACTAAAGGATAGAACTGTAAGTCGATGATCCCTTGTGTACTAAATCTCTAATGTAGTGCGTGTGGATCTCTATGTGCTTCATACGTTGCCTCTGAACTAGATCTCTACAGAACTTCAAAGTGATTTGGTTGTCACACTAGATGACGATCAACCGATGAAACTGAATGCCCAACTCGGTGAGAAAATTTTGTAGCCACATATCCTAAATGGTTATGTTAAATACCCCTCTGTACTCTACCTAGACTGAAGATATAGCAAGGGAAGCTTTCTTCTTGCTCAACTAACATATAGGTTCATAACCAAGACTAAGTGAGTAACCAGATGTGGAATTGTGATCAATGTTATCGCTAACCCATTCAGAATCAATAAACCCGATGAGATATAATGTAGATTATGATGCATAATGAATCCCAAAGGTGGTGGTTCCATGTATGTATCAAAGGATAGACTTTGAAGCCTTCCAATGTAGCTCATGCAGTTCCTGGATGAACCTGGAAACTGTGCCAACTGCATATGAGAGTTCTAGTCTTGAGTGTGTGAGATACAACAAGATCCCCACTAGCTATCTGTACATTGTGTTGTCAACCAATGGAGTCTCCCTGCCATCCTTAAGTTTGAATCCTGATAGGAAGGGAGTCGGGGCATACTTGCAGTCTATCATGTGAAATCTCTCAAGGAGATCTCATGTATACTTGGCCTGAGACAATTCAATGCTTGATGGATCCTGATTGATCTCGAGTCTAAGGAAGAAGTGCAGCAGAGCCATGTCTATCATCAAAAACCTATCATGTAGAATCCTCTTGACTACAACAATCGCTAAAGTTGAGCAACCGATGATCAACAAATCATCAACATATAAAACTAAAAGTAGAAGTGAATCAGTCGTCCTGAGAATGTAGACATTCGAGTCTAATTTACAATGTATAAAGTTTTATAATAATAGGTAGGAGTCCATATTGGAATACCATGCCCTCATATCCTACTTGAGGCCATAAAGGGACATCTTCAGTCGATAGACCAAAGATGAGTCCTGCATAAATCCTCGGGGCTGCTCCATGTAGATCTCCTCAGAGATATCACCATGAAGAAATGCATTCTTCACGTCCATATGATGTAATTCCCATCCCTTGGTTGTCGTACTAGAAAGTTACAATTGTATGGAATCCATCTTCACTACTGGAGTGAAGGTCTCATCATAATCAATACCATGAACCTGTGCAAAGGACTTTGGAAACACGCCTGACTTTGTATCTACTAATCTATCCATCCATTGTGCTCTTGGTCTTGTAGACCCATATGCATCTAACAAGTTTCCTCCCAGAAGGAAGGGGAACCATATCCCAAGTCTGGTTCTCGAGGAGGGAGTTGTACTCCTCCTGCATGGTAGATTCCTAAAAGGGATTTTCAGCATCCTATCCATAAGACCGTGGATGTGAAGATTGAACCAAGAAAAGATTCCTGGAGTGAAATGGTTTAGTGGCATTGAGTGAAACAGGAGGCTCCTAGAAATCAGATCGAGTCCTCCTAGTACCAGTTGGATCACCGACGTGATCCCCTACGTTATGAAGAGTAGTATGTGCCCACTTATGCCTCTTCTCTAGCTTTGCAACTGCATTTGGATGCTTTGATTCTGCAACTTACTATATTGACTCTGAATCTGAATCATATGAGTCCTATGAACTAGAACTCTCGTCTGAAGAATATTCAACATGTGCATTCTCGTCATATCCAACAAGTGGAATAATGAAGGTGTGTGCATGCAGATACTAAGGTACATGAGAGACACTTTCCTCGAGTTGGACACTTCACTCAATGATGATGCATTACGAGGAAATATCAATAAGTCTATATCCCTTCACATCGTCTAGTTATCCAAAAAAAATGCACTCAGTGCTATGTGGATCAAGTTCCTGTTGACTTGGTGGTCAGCACCTCTGAGACTCGTGACATGGTCTAACAGCCTCCCATGGATCCATTAACTCTAGCAGTGATGAGTTTACCAATCACCCTTGGGTTTTGGTCTAACGGATGTCATACTACCGCAAAAATGGTATCAGAGTGAAAGGTTACGGGTTCAAGTCCACTCGATTGGTGTTGAGTACCTCAGTTGGTGCTGAGGGGGAGATTGTTGACTTGGTGCTCAGCACCTCTTTCAGGACTCACGGCATGGGATAACAACCTCCCTAGATTTATTAACTCTGGCGGTGATGAGTTTACGAATCACCCGCAAGTTTTGGTCTAACGTATATCGTACTATCACAAAAATTCTCTCATGAGTCTCCTTGACTCCTCATATTTCAAACCCCGAAATGGAGACTAGCTATGCTAGCTCCTTCCTTCATGTGCCCACAATGATGACCAAGTGCGTATCCATAAAGGGCTTTCACAATTCGCAACTCGTGAATTTTTCCATGAGTCTCCTTGACTCCTCCACTTTTGGTACCCGAAATGGAGCCTAGCTATGCTAGCTACTTCCCCTTACATAAAAACCAGTGGTGACCACATCCTACGCCAAAAAAGTGTTTCGCATTTTGGCATTCCTATGATGAAGGGTCTTGAAACTCCAAGTTGCGATCATCGAAACTTCGAAATGGAGCCAGATTAATGGTTCATGCTTTCAATTGATCAATGACTCAGATTGAATCATTGTTTCGTGTTTTGTGATTTCGACAATATTTTTGTGAGACTTCACGACTCTTCATATCACGATTTCTGAAATGGATCTTAGCTGTTAGCACCTTTCTCCAACTCTCAACAATGTGACCACTACCTATGACCACTCACTAATTATTTGAGCACTTCGCTCTTCAGATCAACGGTCCACATTCCATGGTGATCGGACAACTATCCACTACCCCACAACTTCATCTTTCGGGACTTAGGGGGAGTGTTGATACTAAAACTCTTGAAAATGAACTCCCAGAATGACGCCACTCAATGACATGTCGCGACCTGTGAGACTTCCATGTGTCACTCAGATTTGAAATATTCACATACTTAAAACATCAAATCACCTTGACACTTGTCCTTGTATGATTGTGCCATGTGTCCTTGCTGACATAGGATGCCACCTGTCCTTTTTGACATGGTCTATCATGAACTACCTCCTTGATTTGACAGCTTATATTAGTCCTCGATCTAGTGGTTGAGATTATTTCGTGAGTTCGAGAGGTGAGGGATCCTCCTCCCTTTGACTTTCCTGTCAGTGAAATGATGATCTTTTGCCACGTTTCATTCTTGGATCGATGGTCCATATTTCTCCTTGATACGACGACTCATATCTTTTCACAATTTCGCATATCTTGAGTTGGAAGGTTAGGCCTCTCCTTCCTTTGACCTTTCAGTGAACTAAATGATGAACTTTAACCATGTGTCCTTCTTGGATCAATGGTCCATATTTCTTCTCGATCCGATGGCTTATATATTTTCGCAACTTCGTATATTGCGAGTTGGAAGGTCAGAGCACTTCCTTCCTTTGACTTTCTAGTCAGAAAAATGTTGATCTGTGACCACATGTCCTTCCCGAAGATGGATGGTCCTCTTGATATTGGGATTTTGTAAGACTACTTCTCCTTGCACTTTAAAGAATGTTCAGGTTCTCCTGGATCCAATGATGGTCAGATCCCCCGCTCGGATCTAATTCCCAAGATCTTTCCTCCATATGTGCACTCCTCCTGTCTTAATTCACATCTGACTGTCATCAAGAATTTTGAATGGGATCCAATGATCACTCGCTTCTCCTCTTGAAATTCTCCTTCCTGTGTGTTCTTTCCATCAATGACAAGTGCATTGTTCCTGTGGAGATGCCAACAATCGCCCCCTTTGGCATTGATGGAAACCCTGAAAGGATGCACTATTCTTCTTAGACCTCGATCTCCAACCATAGCATCTAGTCAAGCTATTATTCTCCCCCTTTTACATCAATCTTAAAGAAAAAACACGCTCCCCTTGAGTTGTTGCAGTAATTTTTCAGAGGTATCAGATATTCAGCCAACACAAACTCCCCCTAATAGGATGTATTCTCTTAGATGTGAGACGAGATGACACCCAACTTCTGATAGAGATATTTAAGTGGTGTCTTGGCTAGGGTTTTAGTAAATACATCTGCAATTTGTTCTTTGGTTGGAATGTATTGAACCTGAACAATCTGATTGGTGACCTTCTCTCTCAGAAAATGGTATTTTATGGGAATATGCTTGGTCTTGGAGTGGAATACAAGATTCTTGGAGACACTTATGGCACTAGTATTATCACAATGAATTGGGATCAGTGCAGTATATTTTACCTCCAAGTATGCAAGTTTCTGAATCATCCATAATACCTGAGTGCAACAAGTAGAAACAATAATGTATTCGCCCATTGTAGTTGATAAGGAAATGGAACCTTGTTTTTTTCTCAACCACGCTACTAGAGAATCTCCTAAGAAGAACGCACCTCCACTCGTGCTTTTTCTTTCATCCATGCAGTTATCCCAATCAACATCTGAGTAGACTGATAATTGAAAATTTTGATTCTTAGGATACCATAGGCCATAGTTCATTGTTTATTTCAAATATCTGAATATCCTTTGGACAACTAGAAAATGACTCTATTTAGGTGTAGACTGATATCTTTCTACCATTCCAACAACATGCATTATGTTTGGATGAGATGTTATGATGTACAACAGACTGCCTATCATTGACCTATATGAACTTTGATCAACATCAAGTGAGTCATCATCCTTTCTTAATTTGCATCCAGTAACCATAGTTGTGCCCACAGGTTTAGAATCTTCCATTTGAAACCTTTTCAACATTTCTCTTATATATTTTTCTTGAGAAATGAACATTCCTTCAGACCTCTGAGTAATTTGCAGACCAAGAAAAAATGACATTTCACCTATCATAGACATTTCAAACTCAGACTCCATGGTAGAAGCAAACCATTGTACCAATGAATCCTTATTACAACATCCGAAGATGATGTCATCTACATAGACCAACATGATGATAAAATCATTACCGTCTGTTTTGATATATAGATTGTTGTCAACTGTTCCTCTCTTGAACCCTTTGTCTTGGAGATACATATCCAATCTGTGATACAAGGCACGAGGGGCTTGTTTTAACCCATATGAAGCTTTCTTCATATTGCATACAATGTTAGGGTTATCAGATAGTTCTAAACCCTCTGGTTGTTCCATATAGAATTCTTCATTTAAATATCCATTTAGAAAAGATGATTTGACATCCATTTGATAGACTTTAAACCTTTTATGACAAGCATAGGAAAGAAATATTCTGATAGCTTCTAATCTTTCTATGGGTGCAAATGTTTCATCAAATCCATTCCTTCTATTTGAGAATAGCCTTTACAGACCAATCTTGCTTTGTTCTTGACAACTTGTCCCTACTCATTCAACTTATTCTTAAAGATCCATTTGGAACTGATGATATTTTTACCTTCGGGTCTAGGAACCATCCACCATGTATTGTTTTTCTCAATATGATCAAATTCATCATTCATTTCTTTAACCCAAGGTGTATTGTTGGTGTGTGGTCTAAGGTGGGATTTGTTAAGAACATGGACTGCTGTGTGTATTGCTTCTACCCAGTAAGTTTGACCAATTTTCTTCGCATTCATCATTGACCTGGCCATTTGCTGCACTATTATGTTTTGCCTCTCAACTACTCCATTTTGCTGTGGAGTTCTTGGAATTGTGTATTCTCTCTTGATCCCATGTTCATCATAGAATTCCTTGAACTTACTTGACATAAATTCACCTCCTCTGTCTGATCTTACTGCCTTTAACATCTTGCCTATTTGATTCTCAGTTAAAGCCTTAAATATATTAAATTTCTCAAATGCTTCAGTTTTTTCCTTAAGAAATACAACCCAAGTAAGCCTAGAGTAATAATCAATGATCAACATGAAGTAGTTTTCTTTCCTTGTGCCTTCCTGTATTGATGGTCCATATAAATCCATATGAACTAGTTGGAGTGGTTTCTCTGTTGAAGTAGAGCTCTTGGATTTAAACTGTGTCCTGGTAAGCTTTTCTACTTGGCAGGGTTTACACACAGAATCTTGTGGCTTTGATATTCTTGGAATATCTTTTACTGTCTCAAGATTTTTGAGCTTGATTAAGTGATCAAAGTTTAGATGTACAAGTCTCCTATGCCATAACCAACTCTCATCATGTTTGTTTAGATGACATTCTTCTCTATCTTCTTTCACAACATATACATTATTTTCTGTCCTTATGCCTTTAGCCACTACTTTTCCTGAGTTTATAGACTTTATCTTGCATTCCTTGGAAGTAAACACCACTTCACATCCTCTGTCACACATTTGACTTACACTGAGCAGATTATGTTTCAGCCCATATACAAGCAAAACATCTTGGGATTTTCCTTTTCCATTACTTAAACTCACCATCCCTTTACCCTTGATTTTACCTGGAGAATCATTTCCAAAGGTTACATTTCTTGATTTTATTTCACTTAGAGATAAACAATTACCTTTGTCTCCTGTCATATGTTTGGAGCATCCACTGTCTATATACCAAGGGTTCTTTTGTCTTTGAGAAGACAACACTAGTCCACACTTGTCACTTTCTCTCTTCTTCCAAACCTTGACATTTTTAGCAAAGGGATTCAAATCTGGTTCATAGTTCTTTAAGTGACAGTCAACAACTTTATGTCCAAAATTTTGACAGATGTGACATTCAAATTCATTGAATAAGGGATCATAATGATTGTTATGCTTAACCTATGTCCTTTTCCCAACCATCAAGTGATTTGTAAACTGTGATGGTTTGTTACTTGGATTTTTCATTCTTTTTTGTGGCAGATACCTATACCTTGAATGTCTTGATTGCTCATATCTAAATTTTAAAGAACAGTTTATAGCTTTGTGACCAAAATTAGAACAGAAAAAACAATATCCATAGAAAAAACCTTGATACCTAGAAAATGGTTGCATTCTTTGAGAAGGTCGATTTCTTCCATGTTGATGATTTCTTTTAGCAGAGAGTATTGTTTCTCTGATCTACAATTTCAATTCTAGTACCTTTTTCTTTACTCCTCCTAGGCAGTCGATTATCGTTTTTTTTTTTCTGCAGGTTTGTTGTTGTCATATGTTGTAGATTTGACAAACTTGATGGGTTCATTGTTACTTGGCTTACCACTGCTTGATCCCTCTTCATAACCCAGACCTGTTTTCAACTCTGGGTTCCTTTGCTGATTCAGAATGGTGGCCAATCTTTTTGAGGCTTTGATACTTGATAGATTCTGATGATACAAGGCTTGAAACTTCTCCATCTCTTTCCTAGTTTTCACTACTTCTTCCTCCAGAGCTTCACATCTTGCCTTCTTTTTTGATAAGTTCTGTTTTAGAATGTCTTCGATTTTCTTTGCCTCCTCTAATTCCTCTTTTAGCAGGGAAATTCTTCATCAGGTTATTTACTGTCTTTCTTGAACTATATCAACAAGTTTTTTTGCTTTCTTGTCTTAATTCTGAGTCTGTCAAGCTCTTCTAGTGCACTGATCAGTTCTCCTTCCAAGTCAACCACAACTTCTTCTTCATTAGCATCACTTCCTATGATTTTATTATCATAATACTCTTTGGCCATAAGCATGAAGTCATTTAGTTTATCTTCAATAGAAGAGTCATCGTCTTCATTATCTGAAGGATCATTATCATTGTTTACACAAAGACTTTTCTATTTAAAATTATTCTCTTTAAATAATTTTTTGTGTTTGTGCTTCTCCTCATCATCATATGTCCGATCCTTTCTTTTGTGAGGACATTTATTTGTAAAATGACCTATCTTACCATAGTTGAAACATTTGAAACGTAGTTTACCTTTGTATTTTCCTGATCTCTTCTTCAGTCTTCTCACAAGTTTTGATTCAATTTCATCAGGCTCAGAATCCTCATTCTTGTCTGCTTTAAATGATGCTTCTATGGAGGTGGGTTTATCTTTAACTATTCTCATTTCATATGCATTCAATGTTCCTAGAAGTTGATCAAACGCCAAGGATTTTATATCATTAAGTTCTTCTATAGCAGAGACATTCGGGTTGAACCTATCTGGTAGAGATCTCAAAATTTTCTGAACTAAGGAGGGTTCCTCAATTTTTTCACCAAGTGCTTTCATTGCATTTACCAATTCTTCAACTGTTAGAAAGTACTTTCCAACCATTTCATCCTCTTTCATCTTCAGCTATTCAAACTGTACTCTGTAGGTTTGAATCTTGGCATCCTTTACCTTCTCATTACCTTCATAATTGCTAATGACTTTGTCCCACATTTCTTTGGCAGTTTCTAAGTGCATAACTTTTACAAATTTTTCTTCTGCAAGTCCGCTCAGGATAGCATTCATAGCCTTAGCATTGAATCTAAATTCTAGCTTGTCATCCTTATTAGCTAGTACAACTGGCTTTACATAACCAATATCTACCACATCCCAGACATCTGCACCTAAATAAATTATGTAGGTTCTCATTCTAGCTTTCCAGAAGGAAAAGTTTGTTCCATTGAATAGAGGGGCCTTATTGGTTGAAGTTCCTTCATGGATTAACATGTTTAATCTCTAGGATCTACCCTTAGATAAAAGGGGCCAGCTCTGTTACCAATTTTGCGGTAGTACGACAGTCGTTAGACCAAAACCCATGGGTGATTGGAAAACTCATCACCACCAGAGTTAATGGATCCACGGGAGGCTGTTAGACCATGTCGTGAGTCCCGAAGGAGGTGCTGACCACCAAGTCAACATTTTCTTCCTCTTTTTAGAGGGAATCTAGGCCCATGCACATGAATCGAAAATGCGAAAGTAGGTCACTTCTAGTTTGATGCCACTCCAAGCCTCATAGGGGGTATTATCCTTTAGGGATCTATGGGGAGATCTGTTTTGGAAGTATGTTGCACAACTAAGTTCTTCATACCATAGTATTTGTGGTAGTGACTTTACATGCAACATGCAAGATTCCATCTCCTTTAGAGATCTGTTTTTCCGCTCAGCAACTTTGTTTTGCTATGGAGTATAGGGAATTGTGTGCTGCAACTGAATCCCTACATCATGGAAAATATTATGGATCTCATGATTTACATACTCTCTCCCATTATTAGTTTGGAGGACTTTGATATTCTTTCCAGACTATGTCTCAACCAAGGCTTTGAAATATTTGAGGTTATGAAAGACCTCGTAGTTTTTCCTGAGAAAGTAGATCCATGTAAAACATGAGAAATCATCAACAAAAATGAGAACAAACCTCGCTTTTATGATTGATGGATGCAAAAAATGACCCATAAGGTCACTGTGGATCATATCTAAAGGTGCAGAAGTACACTGATACTTTCCTTTATCGAATTTCTCTTGAGGGTGTTTTCCGAGAACACATCCCTCACATACTCCCTTGGAGAAATGGATATCTGGTAAACCATCAACCAATGTTTGCTTGCTAAGTTGTTATTTAGTAAATGTGTTGAACCTGCACATAATAGATCTATCTAGAAAATACTACACACATTTTTCGAGAGAAATTGAGAAAGAAGAAGAAGGAGAGAAAGAACGGAAGAATTCTCATTAACAGTTATGAATAATGAATAATTTACACATGATATACTCTGTATAACTCAATGAGTGTGCATTGGAGGAGAACCAATGCACCATAGTGGTGATCTAGAGTGATCTGGACACACACCAATAGTTATGAGAGTGAACTACCACATATTCTAGGCTCTCAGGAAGTTATGGGAGTGAAGTTCCACCTAGTTGAGTTAACTAGTCAACTAGTATTCAGTTAAATGACCGAACATAGAGTAGTGAAGAGTAGATTAGGGAATCAAGGTTAATGCTCCAGTCTAGTGATGATCCCAAGGAAAGTGTGCATTAGTTGGTGATGATACCAATGTTGCATGGTGACAAAACCAATGCAGCGTCTAAACTCAACTCAACTAGTCAAACTGAAGTGTCAACTGAAGGAGAATCTTCTCCAGGTGGAATATTCTAGCCTAAAATATAGGAGACTAGATAATGACTAATTATGACTAATAAACAAAGAAAAACCTTAGGAAAAATAAATCCTAGGTGTGTGAAGTAACTCCAACAAGTTGTTGCAATGAACGATAGTTTAGATGACCAAACCACTCATGCCAAAGTTTACTCAAGTCATCGCTATGAACAACAAATACTGATCAAAAGATGATGACCCAAAGTTGTCAAACTTATACAACCTGGTAATATCATCGACAATTCCAGTTGCAAGAACATTTTTAGGATCTTTTAGATCCTTGATTACAACTTGGTGAGGTGAAAACTCTACGGTTTTACCTTCACCTGAATGCGTGATTTGATATATTGATAGAAGGTTACAAGAAAGACTTGGAACACATAATACATCATTGAAATGACCATTTTATACTTGAACTACTCCAGATCCTTCAACACTAAGAGATCTATCATCACCAACAAATATTTTCTTAGTGTTACATTCATTTAGATAAGAAAATATGTCTCTATCCTTAGCCAAATGATAAAATGCTCCAGAATCAATACGCCACTCATCACAAGTAGAAGTAGATGTTGTATTGAAGGAGAAACCAAAAGTAGAAAGTGCATGTCCATGAGAAGAAGAAGAAGAAGAAGAAGAATCAATATTGATGTTGTGCTTATTCAACGCTACTTCTAAAGTTTCCATATTCTTGAAACATTTGGATTCATCATGACCATCTTTATCACAAAATTTGCAATGTCTTCCATTTTTCTTATTTTTATATTTTTCTCCTTTGTCACCATTAGGACTTGAAGCTTTCTGAGTGGGTTTGGGACCCTTATATTGCTTGTTGTTTTGGAGAGGATGTTACTTCTTGGGATTATTGGGTTTATCTTTCTGATGGACAACTAAGGCTTCGTTGGAGGTACATGCAGTGTTGAGCACTCCAAGTTGTACAAGCTTATCTTTCTTTTTAATCAAAGAATCACAAAAGTTATCAAGAGTGGTTTTTACATAAGCTGTCTCTAGAGCCTCTTGCATGGCATAAAAAGTAGATACAAACACAAAATATGCACTACCTATCTTAGAAAGAATAAGATAGATGCAACAATATTCATCTATCTTTATATTACATTTTTCACATAAAGTTCTGAGTGTTTTAAACTTAGATAGATATCCTTCAATGCAAGAAAAATCACATGGACTTAAGGTCAGTACTTGATTTTCTAACTGTTGTGCTTGAATAATATTGTGTTTACCAAACACAGATTCAATATTTTCCAAAGCTTATTTGGGTTTATCAATTGATTGAAGGTAGAACCTTAAATCAGGAGAGATGGAAATTTTGATTAATCCACATGCTTCGTCATTCCTATTATCCCATTTGACTTTCTTATCAACATAAGTGGTTGTTGTTTCATTTCCCAAGGTAATCTGGTACAAGCCTTTACTTCTTAATAAATCCTCCATATGAGATTTCCATTGGAAGTAGTTGGTGTTGGTAAGCAAAAGATTACTTGAATAAGCCATATTAAATATGTAGATAATATGGATTTAAAAACTGAAGTTGATGATCTCGATGGCAAGATCTCAAAAAATTAGGAAGTTTTAAAACAAATGGCACTAAAAACGAACTATGGATGTGAAAGTTATTCCCTTTTAAAAAAATACATAAACAATAACCAAAGGACCACGTGATGGTCTAAGTTGCTTTATGAAATGACCCACTTTGATAAAAAGAAGTGGGGATCACTTTTACAATGAAGTTACTTTATAAAAGAAAAGTTGTATGCCAAATAAATAACTCTAAAATATTAAAGCTACTTATAATGATTATGTTTTATACTTGAAGTGAAATACACTTTACAATGAAGCATGAACTTTTTCAAAAAAAGTAACAAAAAGAGAGACTTGAACTCAAGACCTCTTACTTAATAAATAAACTTTTAACCAAATGGTCTAGCAAAACATATTATATTATTTAGCAAGAGGATTGGGGGAGTTGTTGTTGTTGTTGAAGATAACCTTAGAGAGCATGCTAAAAAAAAATCTTTTCACGGATTTTTTTTTTCGCTTCTTTGATGACAACAAGGGTTAGATATTGGTTAGCTTACCCGAAAAATGCACATTTTCCTATCTATTTTTGATTTGTCGAGATCGCACAGGATGCTGGAAAAATAGCATACACATATCTAAAAGAGTAGCAACATGGAAACAAATAATATAAAACCAAAATAAAACCAAAATAATACTCTGAAAAAAAATTAAAATGACATATTTAGGCTTTATACCTCTGGATCTGACTGAAATGGTCATATCTTGGGAAAACAAAACGCTTGTCTAGTGAAACAAAAAGTGTTCCTAAATGAAACGAGGGCTCCAAACGCAATGGAATATTCATATCAGCCCAAAAATGTACATAAATGGAATAAAATGGAGATGATTCAACCAAGCTTCATAGTCTCAATCTACAAAAGAAGTGGGTCTTCAAACAGGCTCTGACACCATGTTCGACAACACACGTATTCCAATAGAAGGAAACCTTCAGTAACAATGCATAATACAATATCAAATATCAACACACCAATGTTTTGACATGGTAAAATCCCTACAAGGAAACATCCACGACCCCGGCTAACACGACCACTTGGAGCAGTTTATTAATGTAGAAGAAAAAGATTAGAGAGAGATTTTACAAGAGACTTTCTCACTATCGATCATAAAAAAATGAACCTCCATGATATTTAAATAGATATCATGGACCAATCAAGTGTTAAGTCATGGATCAATGGTTGTTAATATCGAGGAGAATATGAACTTTTAGATCACTCTATGTCAGGAGCATATCGTGACAGTCGGATTTCCTAACTACAAATGCATACTAATGCATACTAAAGAAACACACTAAGAAACAAATGTTTACCTAATGACACATTAGACCAAGTATATATTAACTAACTGCTAAGTGTCTAAATATCCTAACAAAAACCTACACAATGATGTTTGAATAATAATAAATATTTTTGTTAATTTATGATGAAGAGGTGTGATGTTCCAAATAAAGGGAGACAATGCTTCATAGATCACACCAGTTGGAAGAGTATATAAACAAGAAAGAATGGTGATAAGAAAGGGTCTATGTAGTCCATATCAGAAGATTAAAACAATATAAGAGTCGAAGAAGAACAACTAATGATTCTTATGAAGTGAGGGTGGAAGGGAGAAGCACGAAAGGATTCATATACTTTAAGTGTAAGTTAAGGGAGTTGGTGCTTCCTAGGGTTGGTTCCCTAAATACAAGGGATTTGGTGCTTCCTAGGGTTGGTTCCCTAAAGATACAAGGGATTTGGTGCTTCCTAGGTTTGGTGCCCTGAAGAAGGGGATTTATGTCTCCTAGAGTTGGTGATCTACAAAGGATTGGTATCCTTCACTATTCTTCATATAATCCTTGCAATTTCTATTAATTATGTTTATAAAATTGATTTTACAAACAAGTCTATTGTTGATCTATTGTGGTAATTAACAAAACACAAAAGTAACTGCTAATTATTTTAAAAGGGTAATATTGATTCACCCCCCCCCTCTCAATATTTCAACATTGGCCACAAGGGTGGATTACATAAGTGATGAATATTTGTTGGAATCTTACATACATGGATTAAAAGAAGACATTAAACATGAGGTTTTCCTAAAACATCCAAAAAATATTATGGTAGCTACACAATTTTCTTATCATATTCAAGGAAAGAATAAGGATACACACAAGTATACCATTGGATCATACGTAGGAAGTGTAACATATCCATTTTCAAACCCCTAAATATCGATGTGTATTGTAAATATAGTATGTGGTCGAGAATGAAGCGATGTATATTGTAAATGTGATGTATGGCCGAGAGCCAATATGTAAACAATGTAAATTGAAATATAATGAATGAAATTTATCACCAACTATAGACAGACAGAGATTAATATTGGGGCCTAAGTATCCATAAGAGATGGTAGGGGTCCAAGGGGGAGTTACCCATATCTATTAAATCAAAACCCATTTCCTATTTTTCTCTAAATCATCCTTGTCGTGAATCTTTCATTAGTTATTGAGTATTCTAAAGACAAATCATTGAATTCATGTAAGAGGATTGGTATGAGATTCACTTCCCATATTTATTGAGAGAATTGGGGGTGATTACAATCATCTTGGAGAAGAGTGCAAGTCATGTAAGAAAGAGAAAGACAGGAAATTTGTATGGGTAAGGGAGCAGATTTTGGAAGATTCCCGTTTTTTCATAGAGAGTTGTTTTTACATGGAGTTTTTTGGCCAACAATGGAATTCTAAGTGTGGGAGATTCAGGGTAGTTGTTTTGGACATGTTTGGTCATTGTCTAGAGATTTAATCTCATGAATAAAGAGGTTGTGTGCCTTGAAGTGACGTTCCACTCTAAATTCACTGAAGAAGCACACATTTTTTTGTTGGGTGAATTTTTGTTTGTAGATGTAGAATTCATGATATCCTAGCAAGTAAAATTATTGTCCAACCTATGTTGGAATCCCTGGTGGGGAGTGGAAAGGCCTGAGGGACTGTAAGTAGTGAAGGGGGATTCCATCTCTTGCATTGTTCATGTTGAGGGGAATTTTGCTGGTGGTTTATAATTAGTTGAGAGTTTAACTATTGAAACGAGGGCATTAGCCAACTTTAGGGACCTCTGTCTCTTGTGGATTCATAGCCCCAGCTCAGGGGTGTATTTTTGTTGAGAACTGGAAAACAAGGCTAGATTTGGGTGGAATGCTTGTCCTCTGCAGTGAGTTACATATTTACATAAGATAAGTGTTCTTATTTGCTATGTTTAATTGTGTTAAATGTTGATATATATTTTCTTTTCATCTACTTTGAGTTAGCTTGGTTAATGTTACTTGTTGTGAGCATAATGGTGCATTTAAATACATGTTTATATGGTTGAATGTTGTTTTATGTTATTAAGTTTTTGTTATGCATAGTTGATCAATTGTATTTATGCTTTTATTGAGTATGGACAATTGAATGAAATTGTATTTCAAGATGTGTGTTATTTTCCACATTTAGATTTGGTTTTGATTTTTTATCGAGAGTTGTTTTAGTGGTGACGTGACCCAACTGATGGATCAGTACATTATAGGATGAAGAGATCATTTTTGGGTTCATAAGATAACCATACCTCAACCTACTTGAATATCACTGAAGGAAATGGAGGAAAGAAGAGAAAAAGGACTATGATTTGGCTATAACAGTAAGTGGTTAAAAGGGAATAAATGTCAAGAAACAAAATTAATCACATTGGAAAATAATGATGAAGAGGAAGGGAATCTACAAAAAGAAACAAGGAAGAACTTGTCAACTTAAAAGAGGAGGAAATAGATGTAGAATCTGTGCACAACATTGATTCAGATAGGTGAAAATTATATTTTCACATATTGGCAGGTTTGTTAGTACCTTAAACCCTGAAGATTGTCAGTTACGTTAAGAAGAAAAAATTTATAGTTCTCATTGACTTGAATATAACTTCATTGATAAAATATTAACAAAGAACCTAGGGGTGGCAGATGTGGGGAGAGTCATCTATGATTCTGATGGACAAAAAACAGTCGAATTTTCCCAGGGCTTGGGAAAATCCACTAATAACAGAGCATAGATCCTTGAAGTATATATGGGATTAAAGCCATCACATGAGAGGAGTATTCAAACTATAATTGTTATAGGGGATTTTTAAATACTCATAAAGTAGCTTTTGGTTTGTCAACTTCATCAAAACACCCTCTTAAAGGTATAAGCTTGGGAATAAAATCCCTAAAGAACAATTTCACCAACTTACTCTTCTTCCATATTTTTTGATCTAAGAACACATAGGCAGACAATTTGGAAAAAGAGAAAAAAATCTTAGAACATAGTCATCTAATTGCCAGCCAAATCTCCTCTCATGTCTAGTTTCCTTAATTACGCTCATCCCTTCGCCTAAAATAAAAAAAAACTTTACTCAGTCCTCTCTCCCTTTCCTAATCCTCCCACCTGACCCTCGCCCCTCTTTCCTCCCCCTCTCTCACCCCTCCCTTCCCCCCCCCTTCCCCTCTCCCCTTCACCCTGAATTTCATGGACAACCTCCTCCCCTCCTCCATGCTTTCTCCAGCCCCCACTCGTCTTGGCACATGACCCCCCCTTGCTGCCCACGTGCCTCCCCTCTCCATCCCCATGTCAATCATCCCCCCACACTCGAGCGCCCTTTTAATTGAATATACTAATTTTCTCTTACGAAAGATCTTCCATCATCCTCCAACATCAACTATGTCCTCTCACCCTGAGCAAAATCACCTCCGCTCATGGGTTTCAATGGCTCCCCTCTCACATAACATTTTGCTGAGCCTTCCCCCTTAGATATAACATAACCTACATAGCTTCCATGTCTGGCTCTACCTTTCACTCATCTCTGTATGGATCTCCTTGCCCCCTTCCTTTCGAGTCTCTCTCTCAGTCATCCCCTGCTCTTTTCTGCACAGTGCCTACTTGCCTCTCATCCTCTCACACCTCCCTTACACTATGCAGTGAAGGTCCAAAGCTTCCTTCTACTACCTAGTTTGCACCCCCGAAGAACTCTGAGAGAAGTTCCAAGCTCTGCAAACATATTGTAGGTGAATTGATGAGCGCTCAGGTGCATGACAACACGAGTTTCAACAGGAAAATCAGGGGATCCGTGAAATAATGACAGAGATACAGTCCCAAATACAACAAGAAGAAATTCAACACAATCAAGAATTGGTGATCATTGTAAGGGGGGTCAATCGGAGCACAAGACAGATTGGAGCTATCACTAAATGCCTGGGAAATCCCCAATATCTAGCACACTCTGTTGGCACAGATGAATCCTTGCTACCTTCGACTTTTCATTCTGCTGCCAGCAATGACCAACATGTTCCTATAGCACCATTTTTTTAAGATCGCATTTGGGAAAAGGAGAACCAAGATAGGAAATTCACAGAGGTGTACCAGGGAGAGGAGAATACAAAAGCTCAACAGGAGGAACCAGGGTAGCCCCGCATCTAGCATTAGGTTTTTATGAATTGAAAATTTTTGTTATTGCTAAATATGTTTATCACCATCTTCACATGGCATAATTGTATTTTATTTGCTACAATGGTTACATCTCTCTCAGGCATATATAGACAAATTCACTTCTCTAGAAGCAGCAGAGGTGCCCACACCCTTCCATTTGTATTTTTTTGAATTTTGGCATCTTTTTTAATATAATACAACTCTAAGTGTTCCTGTTAAAAAAAAATAATAACAAATAATCTCAATTGTTTTGTATATGTAGTGACAAATTTTCAAGTTTTTGTTGCTAATGAAGGGAGTATTAATTGTGTGGGAAAATGCCACAACATTAAACTATGGGCGAATATAATTTGGAAATCCTAATGTATGCCATTTTATTTGGAGGTGTAGATTTCTTTCTATGGATTCAATGGTTGATAAAACTGGGTGCAATTTCGACAAGATATAACAAATTATTCAAGAGATTTGAATTGGAAGGAATTCAATATGAACTCAACGGGTTAAAATATGGACCTTCTCAAGTCATCAACTCTCATAGAATGGAAAATATCATAAAGAAGGGTAGAAAGGGAGTTGTGGTTAAACTTTATTCTATGGAATTGAGGGAGGATGATGAAAATATTATAGAGGAATTAAGATGCACCTTGGAAAATAACTATATGGTCTTCCAAGAAATTCCTATAGGTATACCTCCATTTAGAGATCATGAACATCAAATCGAACTAAAACTGAGAAGTACTCCTCATAATAAAAGGCCTTATATATATCCTCATCAACAAAAGGGGGATACATGCCTTTTGGGTTGACTAATGCTCCTTCAGATTTTCAAATCCTTATGAACAAATTTTTTTGACCCCATATTAGAATTCTTGTTTTGGTTTTCTTTGATGATATACTTATATATAGTAAATCATGGGAAGACCACGTTAAGAATGTGGATGAAGTCATGCAAATTCTTGAGCAAAATCAATTGTATGTAAAAAGATCGAAATTTTCTTTGGGGAAGAAAGAAGTAGAGTATTTTGGCTCAATTATTTCAAGGGAAGGGATTAAGGTGGACCCTCAAGAGATCAAAGATATTAAAAAGTGGCCTATTATTAAGAACATCAAGATATTTAGAGGATTTTTGGGTCTTACAAGATATCATCATAAATTTATTATGAATTATTCTCACAATGGAGACCCACTCACATCTATATTGAAGAAAAACTCATTTTTATGGAATGAAGAGGGTACCATGTCATTCTAACTTTTAAAAGATTCCACATATTCTACACCAGTATTGGAAACACTTAATTTTTGGTAAAACATTCATAGTCAAATGTGATGCATCTAGACAAGGTATTGGAGTATTATTGACACAAGAAGTAATACCATTGACTTTTCAAAGTAAACAGTTAAAGGGAAAATACATGGTGAAATATACATATGAAAAAGAAATGAAATTAATTTTACATGCAATAAAAAAATGGTGAAAACATCTCATTGGGAGGCATTTTAAAGTCAAGACAAACCATGATATCCTAAAGTAATTTCTGACTCAAATATTTTCATCAAAAGCGCAACAATAATGGGTAGAAAAAATACAAGGGTTTGATTTTCAAATAATATACAAAAAGGGAAAGGACAATGTGGTCACATATGCCATTTCCATAATAGAAGAAGCATCAAGTTTATATACCATTACATATTCCATTCTAGTGTGGTTGGAAGAAGCTCTCCATCAATGGAAAAATGACAATAATATGAGACATAAAAGAAAATGTATAAAGGAAGGAAGAACTTTATGGAGCATTGGGAGTGAAAGAGAGATATTCTCTAGTACAAGGGAACAAAAAAATTATTCCCTCATTAAAAGTTGAAGTAATAAACATTAATGGAGTCTCATGATTCTCTAATGGTAGGACATTTAGGGTTCCTTAAAACATATCAAAGGATAAAGAAAGATTTATTTTGGGAAGGAATGAAGAAAGACATTCAAAAATTTGTAAGAGGATGTCAAGTTTGAAAAATAAATAAAGAATAAATAATAAAAATCCCAAGTTTACTTCAGCCTTTACACATACCTAATCAAATATGGGAAGAGAAATAAATGGATTTCATTACAGTTTTACCAAAATCAGAAGGTAAGGAATCCATTTTTGTGGTCGTGGATAGAATAAAAAAATATGCATATTTTGGTGGAATTCAAAGTATATATACAACAAGTTATTTAGCGAAAGTGTTCATAAAGGAAATTCATAGAATTCATGGATTTTTTAAAGTAATTGTAAGTGACAGAGATCCAAAATCCATAGGAAACTTTTGGAAAGAATTATGGAAAATGGGTGGAACAACACTAGCTATGAGCTCAACATATCATCCACAAACAAATGGACAAACATAAATATTAAAAAAAAATTCATAATTTTGTCTATGTTGTTATTCTTCAGACAAGCAATCTAAATGGGTGAAGTGGATTCCTATAGCAGAATGGTGGTATAATAACACCTATCACACATCTAATAAGATGTCCCCATTTCAAGTTATTTATGGATACACAACTCCTAGTATCTCATACGTTTTTTAGGATCATTCCAAAGTGGAGGTAGTAGATTTACATATGGAAAAGACTCAAGAAAAATTCACCATTCTTAAGGAAAACCTTCAAATGGCACAAAACAAGATGAAGTAGAAAGAAAATCAACACAAGAGTGAAAGACAATTTGAGGAGGATGATTGGGTATTTTTTAGACTACAACCTTATAAGAAATCTACTCTCAAACAAAAGAAGAATCAGAAATTAGATCCAAATTTTTATGGACTCGAAAATATTATTCAGAAGATTGGGATAGTGGCGTACAAGTTAGATTTTCCTTCTTCTCGCATTCATAAGGTTTTCCGTGTATCTTTCTTTAAAAAAAAATGGGATAAACTATGCCAGTGCAAGCAAAACTTTCATAATTAGGTGAATAAGGGAAGTTGATTCATGAACTGAAAAAAGTTATAAATAGGAATTCTATATCTCTGCAAAATAGAACCATTATGGAGTATCTAATCAAGTGGAATAATATGCCTACAGAAGAAACTACTTGTGAAAATGAGTAGTTCATAAAGAAACATCCTCAATTACAAGCTTTGAGGGAAAATATTTTTTAAAAAAAGAGTGTCTAGGTTAATGCCCAAAAAATTCATTTATTATTAGTTTATTAGTTATTATTAGGTCATGTGGTAGGTTACATCATGCTCACTTTATCTCCTATTTATAATAAAGGTGAATCATTTGAAAAACATCTCATCTTGTCTTGTAAACTATATATGTTCTAAAAGGATGTTTCCCCCCCTTTACATGGACTATAGTCATTGAATTTTGATCACTTTTAAGGAGTTGGATCAAAACGTGGTATTTTCTTTATGATAAAGCACACCATTCATGGTGTGTATTATTTATTAAAAGCTCAGTGACGATTTTACCACATTTGTTTTGCAAACGTAAATTAATTTCATTTTTTGATAAATACAAAATGGTTATATATGTGTGTTTTTTATAATTTTAATTTATTTAATATTTATATATCTGCCTAAAAATAATTTTATGTGAATCGGAGATAATGACGATGAGAATAGGAGAAGGAGAATCAAAAAAGAATATTTGTAATAAATTTTATAGAGGTTTTTCTTTGCGAAGGAAAAAATGGAGCTCACTCTGCAGTGCCTCTCATAATTTATCACAAATAATCGATCCTCTACCATAACCTAAACACTCTATCTTACATCTCCTCCTCTATGGGCCACTTGAATTTCTTCAAGATACCATCTTCGTCATTCTTATAGGCATAATAACTAGCATCAATTTGTTTGTAAATTATCTCATACCTAGACCTACTCCTCTTCTCCTCGGGGGCCTTATTGAATATATCTTTGACATCGAAGAGGAATTTTGAAGACCCAAAGTATCTGTTACCACGAACCTTACTAGAGGCACAAAGAAAATAAATTTTATTCACTTCTAAGTCTGTCATCTTGGCCCGCACCTTGGCATAATTAAGACCACCAAGCTCTACAATATGAGATTCCTAGTGCCCCTTTTTCCTAATTAAAAATAAAGGAACCCTAGTGGATTTCATAATTATGATACTCTTCCAACCTCAAGAATGACCTAAGGCCCATATTCCATATTTAAATATAATTTAAGAAGAACATTTGAAAAAAAAAATAATGATCCATAAGATTCACCTGCATACCTTATCATTGCATATTAAGCACTGTCTTGGACTTGACGTGCTCCTCCATAACATCCTCAATAGTGTATTTTGTTAATGTTTTTGGTTGCATCAGACGTGTACTTCCACCTTGGCATGTTTCTAGTTTGTAGAAGTCATAAAAAAATCTTCTACTCTTGAGTTTACTTTAGTTAAAAGGAATTAATTAAAGTAAAATTGTATTTATTAGTGAATTGAGTTATTTAAGGAACATGCATAGCATGTAACATGTAATCTAAATATTAAGTGTGAGAAGTAATCTAAACCATATATCAATTTGAGTATTATAAATAGATTGCAACTCATGATTATAAAAGAAAGTTTAGGAGAAGGAAGAAAACACTTTTGATAGGAGATCAAAGCCAAAGACTTTTGACAATAGGTCAAGGTCGAGATACCTTGGTGAGAGACCGAGTTGAAGATATTTGGTGAGATTCAAATATCAAGAGACTCTTGGTGAGATTGCAAGAGAAAGGGACCTTTGGTGAGATTCCAAGGTTGAGGATCTTTGGTGAGATTCCAAGACCGGGATCTTTGGTGAGATGTCAAGATCGAAGATAGCAAAGAAGGAATTTTTCTTACACTAGAGTGAGGAGATCTCATAGGTTGGGAGAAGAGATTTAATACAAGTGTTGATGAAGAGAGGGATGGATGAAAAATTATTGTGATTCATTATCTTGGATAGGTGGAGAAGGAATTCCATCTAGAGGTCATACAGGTCAAGGAGGAGAGAGAGCAGAAGAAACCACAAGTGGGTTTCAAAGGATATAGACTAGAGGGAAGCAAAGAGCCATATAAGTGTTCGTACGATATTTCCATACACATCATAGGATCACAGTGGATATAGTCACAGATATCCATAGGACATAGTGGAGACATTTGTGTATTTCTGAGGGTCACAGAAAGACAAGTCACAAATGCTTTCAGAAACATGTTGGTACAAGGTCGTACAACAAAAAAGGAACTTCCAGGTTTGTCTACATTGTATAGTTCTCTTAGTAGATCATTATCCCTGTTACAGTATAATTTATTTGACCTTAATAAAATCACCATTGGTTTTGTTTTCCCTCTCGGGTTTTTCCATGGATTTACTCGAGAATATTATTGTTCTTATGTGTTGAATTTGGTTTCCTTGTTTATGCTTATGCTGCATCTTTAGTTGATTACTCAACTGTGATTTTAGTAGATAAAGTGATTTTATTTTTGAGCTATTATCGAGTGTTTAATAGAGTGGTAAGATATCAACATGGTATTAGTTTTTACCAAGGGTTGAGTCCACTCAGGAATATTTCAACATGGTAACAAAGAAAAGTTTCTCTATGAGTAAAACAAGTGCACATGGTATTGACATATCTATGAGATTTGAGTGACCACAATAGAGATCAAGTTCAGATCTAGGGTTGAAGAAACAAATCTATGGTATTATGAATACCAAAGTGGGTGCTTGAAGGACTAAGAGCAGAGCCAATTTATTTTGTAGGAGATCAATCAAATTTGCAAGAGATATTAGCATATATATAAACCATAAGGCATAAATCCAAGGATTGATTTTTGGGAAACATTAGGTCCAAGGCTTTGAAGGAGAGAGGGAGCACATGGGATCAGAGAAATAATTTTTCTCATGTAGTTGAGTCATCTACTTTTGATAAAATATGGAATTTTTCTCAAGTGATTGAGCCATGAAGGACAATGACTCAAAGGGATATCATATGGGTGAATAAGGAAGTTCATCCAAAGATCATAGGATGACATATTTATTGGAGTTAGTAACTCACAAATAGAGAAAAGAAAGATTTTGTCTCAAGGAAATATCACAAAGGGGTGAAGAAGGAAATTCACGTAGAGATATAATTAGTCTAAAGGAGAAGATAAGTTGTAGGAGAAGCCAAAATAATTCCATGAGTAGAAGATAGATCTTGTGGCAAAGACATATTGAGATAGTAGAGGAATTGCAAGTACATGATCCTCTAGAAGCAACAAAGGTGATTGGTTGTAGGTGTTGGATATTTCTTAGTTTACAAAAGACACAGACACAATGAGTGAGTAATATATCATTGAGTGGATGGAGAAGGAATTTCATTCAAGTTTGTAGAGAAGGTTTTGAGGAAAGGAGAAAAGGGGTAGCAAAGGAAATAGTAGTCAAACAAAAAGATCAAAGGACTGATCTTTAATTTTGTAGGGCTTGGATACCCTCTATTTTCTTTTCCTCAAGTGAACCATTATCCCGGGATGGGAGCCTTTACTAAGATCCCATATTAGTAATTCAGGTGATTCAATATCTTGGATAGGTGGAGAAGGATTTCCATCTAGAGTTCATGTAACATCCTGGTTATAACCTTTATAAACCATAATGTATTATGTAAATATGACTTAGGATGGTGTGCCGATAAAGTTGAAAAGGGGCCACATTTCCTAGGAAATGTAACACTTCCTATACATTAATAAAATACACCGTTGGATACAAGACCGATAAGGAAAAAAGAGATAGGGGGCTATGATTCCACAAGAGAGGGGCTTGAGGGGATAAATCTTGTTATTATTATCTTATTTACCCATAATTGATTTTATGGAGAAGACGTGGTTACATGAGCTTCTTGGGAGGGAGGCCATGTGGCTCTTGTCTTCATGTAATTATTTAAGCATCCCTCGGGGGATGTTTTTGGGTCGTTCTTCCCTTGGTTCATCCTCTTCTCACGGGTTCACTCGTTCTTCTTTCTCTTCACCCACTAATGCTAGTTCATGTGCTCTTGGTCTGAGAATGGAAAAAAATGGCAGGAAGAGGAGAGCCATCGTTGACTGGATGGAATGATTTAATGATCATTCCTAGAGGGAATGGATACCTGTGTGCATGAACTTGATGGAAGTTTGGATGGAACTGTCCACAACTGAGAGTCCTTGGAATTTCCAGTAGGGATATTTCCTGAATAGTAGCACTGGAGCCCTAGAGAGAAATAGAACAACCTCAGGGACTGCATGGCAGAGAAAGGTGTTCATTTCTTGGGGTTGTGTAGGCTGAGGGGGAAAGAGAGACATAAATTAGGATTGTTGTGAGGTTGGGAAACATGAGAGATACTTAGCCAACTATTGTGTATTTATACTTGGCCTAGGACACATCCTTGTGGATTCATATCCCTGGCTCAGGGGTGACCTGCTATTGAGAGTAAATGAACAACAACGTCTATGGTTGGGAGGAACATCCTTGGTTTGCAACCAGTTGGTGAACGTTTACTTGAAATTATAAGCGCTCTCTATGTTTTATGTTCAATGTATTCCGCTGTGTATTTAATTATCTCTGAGATATGTATTCTAATGTTCATGTCTATTGGTTATTTGTTGTGCATGGCACGTTGTTTATCTCTTTTATGTTTTGACATGGATCTTTTCTTATACATGTGGTTTGTATGCTTCTAACATTGTTGAGAAGTCCTTTGTTTTCGAATTAGAGATCAGATAACTGAGTCTTGGGACTGCAACATGCTTAGCCTGTTGGTGGTTGGGTGTGTTTCAACCTGTTTAAGTGGCGTAGCCTAGCCTCTGGGTGGTCAGGTATGTTACAGATTGGTATCATAGCTTCTAGTTGAAACATCGACCCAGTATGGGTTGGGTATTTTGGTCAGAGTCTCGTGGTTGAGATCAAATTATGACTATGAAGTTGAAAAGCTTTGGAGGAATGTCATTGCAGAATCTACGCAAGAGTTAGATAGTTAGATATTAGTTGTAAGGGGTTCGAAGGATCGTGACTGTCCCCCTTCGAATTCGGGAGCGATCGCCACTATAGGATCAGGAGAGATCTGAGATCGTTGGATCAGAGGACATGTGAAAAAGGGTCGTCTAATGTAAAGGAAGCAAGGGTTAATTTCACAACCATCGGATCCAATGGGAGAGAGAGTTCAATAGACAAGAGGCATTGCGGGGAACCAAGTTGCAAAGGAGATAATTTCCCAAGGCGGTCCCACAATCCAAACCACGGTTTCACCAAGGCGTTGCGTGTCAGCATTAGGAGAATTACGGGGCGAAAAGAAGGTTACTCCAAACCGCTGATGCATGCCCCCGTAAATTGAAAGGCATGCAGTGATGTGACATGTTAGTACTCGAGCGACGAACCTTCGAAGAGCATAAGTAGCTGGGGACCATCAATCTATAGGAGGAAACACGTCAACCGATCGTTTGCTCCAGGTGAAAGCACCTTGGGAAAAGGCGAACAAGGATAAGTTGAGAATTGAGATTTCCATGGGAAACATGCTTCAATAGATCACGAGCTTCAGATAAAAATATTTCGGAAAAAAGTTGAAGTTTGAGTTTTTCGAAGTTCGAAGGCCTGAAGGAATTGCAACTGTTGATCCTTGTAGCGGTAACTTTCGAAGTCCCAAAATCCGGGGTTAATATGGGTTGTCTGATAAGGGAGACACATGGTTACAGTTTGGTCAGTTTAAGAAATCAAAGTTCGGGAGAATTGGAAGTGTTCTACTATGTAAACTCCCAAAGTCCCGAAGCTCAAAGAGACGAAGTGGTGGGGCACAATGACATCACCAGGAGGTGATGTGGACCCCAGAATTTCTGAAGTGACGTGGCTTGCGGACCTCACAAGGGATAACGTGGACACATGGGATGTGCACCATGTGTCATAAGTTTTGAGCATGCAGATGATTGAAATGTCAGATAGGATGTGACATGTGTCACCTGCCTCATTGGACCACATGTCTTCTTACAATATTTCTCTATGTGGCAATGGATCGTGGACTCTGGAGAAATTACTTTCAGAGTTTTCAGTTGAGAGTTAAAACTCCCAAAGCCCGGAGAGTTGGAGACCCGAAGTAAATGTCGACTGTAGGATCATCTAAAGTAGACCTGAACCATCGGATAAGGAGAGGTGGCATGAAGCTGTGGATTCCAGGTAAGGACCCGAAGTAAATGCAACTGTCGGATCATCTGAAGTAGACCTGAACCATCAGATTAGGAGAACATGTGGCCTAAAGTTGTGGATTTCGGGTAAGGAACCAAAGTAAACATTGATCATCGGATCATACAAAGTAATTCTCCACCGTCCAATTCAAAAGGATGCATGGAAAAATCCCGTGTATCTCGAGGGAATTAAAGTTTGAGATTTGAGAATTTCGAAGTCTAGAATTTTGAAACGACCACAATCATCGATTTGGGAGAGGTAAATCTAAACTATTGGTTCCCAAGAGGTAGATCTTGGTCGTTTGTTTAGAAGCACCTTCATGATCATGAGTTCAACGGTCACCTCGCATTGCAGGGATGGGAGGTGATTGGGCTTTACGAAGTCGAGGGTGGGTTGCAATCGAGACCACAATTTGGAAAAAGGACACATGGTGGCTTGAGGTGAATTGTGGGGCAAAAATTAGTTTTGTTCCAAACCACCTTTGAGCATGGCTACAATTGCGCATTTGTGTGACGTCACCGCCTAAGGTCACATATAAGGAGGGGCCAAGAGAAAAAGGATCTAGCGCCAACCCTAAGATTTTTCACAAGGACAAAGGAGAAGGGCACGGGGACCATTGGACCTGTCCAAGAAATCCGAAAGGGCCTGTGTTTAGATACATAATGAAACCATCAAGGTTTCAGAGAGCCAATTCATCTCGGGATTGAATACCCTTGACCAGGAGGTCGTGCAGCTTTTGGAGAAGGGGGTCTTCATTAAGAAACAAAGGGAAAAGAAGAGGCAACACTCAAATCAATAAGCCCATGGTTTTTCACATTTGGTCATATGTAAATGGTTTGAAGGAAGAGCGTCATAAAGATTTAATTCAACAGAGAGTTAACACTAGAATAATACAAGGAATTGATAAAGGGTCAAAATATGATTTGTTTGTGAACTGAGAACACAATAGAAGAATGAGTATGATATAATGAGCCGATCCATGTATGTGATCAACTCATGAAGACAAAATAAACGACACATAGTCATGATTAAAAAATATTTAATTCATATAAAAAGGAAAAATGATATTAATTAAAGAATAATATTATCACTTAAATGAAAAGGCACCTGTAAATTTAATTGACAATTTTTGTATGATATGTATAGCTCTAACAAGATGGTTTCTTGCAGGTTTATCAGGATTAGAGGCATAATGAGATCAATTCAATAATAGGATCAGATGTTAGGGTCATGGAGGCATGACTTTGTGTACAAAAGTTGCATGATGTACTACAAAAGAAAGAATACTCACATGGGACATGAAGCTAGTAGGTGAATAATGTCAGTAATGGGCATAGAAAGGAAAAGTAAGGCTCCATAAGCTTGAAGGTAGAGATGTGTAGATAGTTTCAAGCTTGATGTGGAAGGAAACAAAGAGCTTAAGAGTTGGTGTGTGAATAATCTCTATGTGTCAAGCATAGGAGTTCCATGGAAGGATTTGTTAGATACGACTTATCTATTGTCTAAAAGCTTAAGTCAGAGTTGACAGTGGAAGCAAGATGCCAATGTAGAGGAATTGGAATGCTCTCTCACTTCAAAATTGGCACTGAATAAAAATGGATTTCCATTGGGGAATGGTACTAAGTCGGAAAGAATGGCTAGGTGGAATGTGGGTGGAAAAGTGTTCAGACCCAGGGAACCATAGTGCATATGAGAAGAATGGGAGAACATAATGCATCAAAGATCTAAAGGAATTCAAGGACTACCAACTACAACAGAAATAAATAAATAAATAAGTTAATTGAAATAGAAATGCACTAGAGTGCATGAAGCATATAGTGAAGTTAAATTGCATATGCATTAGTAGGCATGCTGATAGTAAATGTTTTGTGCATATGGATGTGTAATTTTTCATATGTGCATGCTTGGATATGCATATAACATGATGATGAACTTAGAATAGTTTGTTATTATGAAATAATGTTTTAGTATGACTAAGGATGGATTATGTATTCCGAAAAAATGATACATTAGGGTTAAATATGTGGATGTTGTTGTTGTTTATAATTTCCATCGAGGTGAAGACCCATGAGGATGGCAAGAATGGTGATCAAAATGATGAAGGGGGAAGTCTATGAGCTTCTACAAATATCAGTTGGTCACACAAAAACAAGTAGGTTGGTAACAACTAGGCAGGTATGCATTTAGTTTCCATCGATGGATACATGTTGAAGAGGATCAAGGTAAGGATTCCTTCAATTAATTTTTCAGTATTTAAATTGATATGTAATGGTCGAAGGCCCAAAGTGTGTAAGTGTTGTTGATGCTAGAATGAACTTAGATAAAATGTCAGTTTCATATTATGTTATGATTGGTTATGGGATCATAACCAGGTAATTCAGGAGACATTCTCCTTATATAACAATGAATATCCATATATCTAGTCATGTGTGAGACCATAATATGGTTGGATATGGAAGGGCTATGGTGCTATGTGAGTGATCAATAATATCTATTGTATATATTATGTTTGGATTGCAACCTCTTTGCCAAGACTGAAGAGCACTTAAGGATTATATTCTTGGTGTTGTGTTTGGGTGGAAAAAGGAAGGTAACCAAAACGTTAGGCAAGAAGTAGGAAGTGTGTGGATGATGTGTTGAATCGTTGGCCAAACCCTCCAACTCATCATGGTGGAATACATGACATAGTTATGTGGTATTATGTAGTTAATGCATGGATGCATTGAGTAGATGTGACCATGGGTATTGACACATTGATTGTTATCTTATTAACTGTTGCATTATGAAAAGTTTGGATGACTGATAATACATGTGTCTGTAATGATGAGTTAATTCCAATTAATAGTTGGACTAATAGAAGTAATTGAATTATAGTTGTAAAAAATTCTGAGATCACATTGTAATTTTGTTTTGAATAATTGCCATGAAAATGTATATCTTGTATATGAGATATTGATAATTTGTTTGGATGATGAATGTTGAAATTGTAGGAGGAAAGGGGTTTGGGATATGGCAGTGTTGTAAGCCCATAAAGTATACCAATGCCTATTTCTGCAAGAGTCAAATGGTTATGAGTAGAAGCTCACGTCTAGAAGTTTTACTTTTCCTATATAAAACAATTTTGGGAATTATGATTTGATAATTACTGATGAATTGTTTTGGCCAAATGTAAATTGAAGATATTGCAGGTAGAATGGTATTGGATAAGGTAGGGATGTAAGCCCATAAGGAAGAATGATATCTATAGTTGTAGAGCCAACAATTATGAGCAGAAAGATCATGCTTGGAAAATTTTATTTTCCAATATAAAATAGATTTGACATTTATGTTTGAAATGGTTATAATGATATCTCATGATGACTATATGTGTATAATACAGATGATATGTTGGATATGCAATATGGAAAGCATGGAAAAGAATACTGTTGTGACATGAGAACCTTGTTTCCCTAGAAAACGTCTTGTCCATGAGAACCTTGGTCATGCAAGGTGGATCGCCTAAGGGACTGCATAGCAGAAAAGGGGATGCCTGAGCCTGGGCCTGGAAAGTGAGTGACCACAAGGAAGAGGAGACTTTGATAGATCTTGATTTAGGTCATGCACACAATGTGTACATCAAGGAAAAAAAGGAAACAATGAGCCATGTTAACGAGACAACCATATGGATGCAGATCCATGAACCACACAGATAAGTATTGTATTGGATCATGAAAATTTACACTTACAATATGAGAAAGAATGGGAATTTTATGCACAAATTTTGAACTGACATGCTCGCTAATTTTAAATATTGTAGGAAAATGATGAATGTTGAAGATTTAGAAAAGTACCAGACTATGAGAGAAAATAAGGTGATGTTGGAGAAACTAAATGAAAAAGGCATGGAAGGAAGAAAGTCCAATGGACTTGATACAACTGGAGTTTTGGAACCCACAACTCTGAAACTTCCTGGACGAGTGCATTAAAGCTAGGGAGAAGTGGAAAAACCTGAGGGACTACATGACAGAGAAAGGGGTTCATTTCTTGGGGTTGTGTAGGGCTAAGAGGGAAGGAGAGATTGTTGGTTGGAACTGCTGCCAGAAATATCAATTCTGAAGATCATCATACATGTTTTGTGTCAAAATGCCTATGTATACATGTTTTACGCCAGAGTGCGTATGTATATAAGATTGGGCTGTATTTCCTGTGTGAATTAAGGACATAGGGCCTGGAATTGTAATGTTAATAACATTGGAATGGTGTTGTGCACTGAGGACAGTGCCAAAATAAGGGGAGGGGGATGTAACATATTGATTCTAACCCTTATAAACTATAATGTATTATGTAAATATGACTTAGGTTGGTGAGCTGGTAAAGTTGAAAAGGGGCCAAAGTGCCTAGGAAACGTAACACTTCCTATACATTAATAAAACACATCATTGGTTGCAAGACCGATAAGGACAAAAGTGATAGGGGGATATGATTCCACGAGAGAGGGGGCTTGAGGGACTAAGTCTTGTTATTATTATTTTATTTACCCATGATTGATTTTATGGAGAAGAGGGGGTTACATGAGCTTCTTGGGAGGGAAGCCATGTGGCTCTTGTCTTCATGTAATTATTTAAACATCCCTTGGGGACTATTTTGGGCTCGTTCTTCCCTTGATTCTTCCTCTTCTCACTGGTTCACTCATTCATATTCCTCTTCACTCACTATTGCTAGTTCATGTGCTCCTGGGATGAGCATGGAAACAAATTGTTGGAAGAGGAGAGCCATCGTTGAATGGATGTAATGATTTACTAATCATTCTTGGAGGGAATAGATGCTTGTGTGCATGAACTTGATGGAAGTTAGGATGGAATTGTCCACAACTGAGAGTCCTTAGAATTTCCAGTAGGGATATTTCCTGACCAGGAGCACTAGATCCCTGGAAAGAAATGGAACAACCTCAGGGACTGCATGGCAAAGAATGGTGTTCATTTCTTGGGGTTGTGCAGGTTGGGAAACTTGAGAGCTACTTATCCAACTACTGCGTATTTAGACTTTCCCTAGGACACGTCCTTGTGGATTCAGAGCCCTAGATCGGGGTTAACCTGTTGTTCAGAGTAAATGAGCAACACCATCTATTGTTGGGAGGAACGCCCTTGGTCTGCAGCCAATTGGTGAATGTATACTTGAAAATATAAGTGCTCTCTGTGTTTTATGTTTAATGTATTCCATTGTGTATTTAATTATCTATGAGATATGTATTCTAATATGCCTGTTTGTTGGTTATTTGTTGTGCATGGAATGTTGTTTATATATTTTATGTTGTGACATGGATCTTGTCTTATGCATGTGGTGTGCATGCTTCTAACATTGTTGAGAAGTCCTTTGTTTTTGAATTAGAGATCATAGAACTGAGTCTTGGGACTGCAACATGCCTAGCCTGTGAGTGGTTGGGTGTGTTGCAGCTTGTTTAAGTGGTGTAGCCCGACCTTTGGGGTGTCCGATATGTTACAACTCATGCAAGTTAATGAGGAGAGAGAACAAAAGAAACCACAGGTGGGTTTCAAAGGACATACACCAGAGGAAATAAAATCATCATACATAAGTGGTCGTACGAAATTTCTATACACATCCACAAGTCACAGTGGAGATAGTCACGAACATTTGTGGGTCACAGTGGAGATATTTGTGGATGTCCATGGGTCACATATGCCTTGCGAAATATGTTGGTACAAGGTCATACAACAACATATGAATTTCCAAGTTTGTTTTCAGTGTATAGTTCTCTCAATGGTCCATTATCCTTGTTAGGGGAGTCATGATTTGACCTGAATAAAAGAATCATTGGTCTGTTTTTCCCTTCATTTTTTTTCAAGGGGTTTACTCGGAAATATTGGTGTTCTTATGTGCTTGATTTGGTTTCCTTTTTTATTCTTCCACTGCATATTAGTTGATTACTCAACCATGCGTTTAGTAGATAAAGTAATTTTATTTTTGAGCTAACTGCTAGGTGCTGAGAAGAGTGGTAACAGATCAACATCGTATTAGTGTGTACGAAGGGTTGAGTCCATTCAGGAATATTTCAACATATTTACTACGAAGATCCTATTTCTTCTTCTCCACAACCATGCACTTGAAATCTTTCTCATCTCGAAGAGGCACATGGGAAACAAAATCTCGGTCTCTTTGTTATTGGTTTCCCTTTTTCTACTCTCCCATTTCTTTCACCGCATCCTCCTCTTCCTTGAATAGGAAGGTCTTAACGATAGAAAACTCCCTGCTCTCGATAATAAAACTATCCTTCCTACTGATAGACTCGATCCTCTTCCACTCTCTCATTTATCTATCCTACATCCCCCCCTTAGTGTTTTTCTTTACTTTCTCAAATATACCATCCTCATCATCCCTATTTCCATAATAACTAGTGATTTACAAATGCATTGACACCAATTATTATGGCTATATGGATGATGACGATAGTATCTTGTACAAATTCAGGTGGCCCACATAGGAGGAGGTGAAGGATAGATAATTGAGGGAGTGGTAGAGGATAGAGTCTATTAAAAGGGAGGCCAAGTTGATGATCAAGATATTGGAGGTCATTATTGTTAAGCTAGTCTTATTTGAGGAAGAATAGCATGTGGCATATGAAATGGGAAAGCGGGACAGGGGAAACTAGTAGAAAAGAGAGTGATATTTTGTTTCCCATGTTCCCCTTCCAGATGAGAAAGAGATTGAAAGCATGCTTATGGAGAAGAAGAAGCACGAGATTCTTAGTAGATACATGAGTGAGGATATCAAGGAGGATCGCGTTGAGGCCAATAAAATTCTTAATATTTAGAGATAAGATATGTTAATCAAGCTTATGGATCATCGTCGTTTTTTTTCAAATGTGCTTCTTAACAAAGTATGGAGTACATCCAACATAAGAGATTCTAAAAGAAGGCATGTAACATGCAAGAAACAATCACTACTATGGTCTCATTTACATATTTGTTTCATTTTGTCTATTGTGTACCTTTATGTTGTCCCATTTTTTATGACGATGGATCACTTATTTATATATAATAAAATGGGTTTCTTATTTTATTGCATTGTCGAATGTTGTAAAATGTTGTGTTGACGATTAACTAATATATGGATGATTTACATTGTTACAAATAATAGAGGTGAAATCCATTCTATAACGGATTAATGCAATCATTATATCAAAATGCAATAACAAAAATACAAAAATCATTATTATTACAAAAAATATTTGATTTTGAGATGATTAATTGAAAATTTGTAAAAAAATATTAATTAAAATATATACATATCTGTTCACTATGTTATTTGGAGCTCACTAAACAATGTGTTATTATGAGGTATATGCCCCAGTTTCTATTGATTACAATGAAGCACTAGTGCTAAAAATTGTTAAAAGGAACTTCTTCTTTAAATGACGTAACGCACAATTATATTTAATGTTTCAAAATACTATGGTATGCATGATTACAATATGCATCGATGCTTTACATATGATATATGTACCAATGATTAATATATAATATACACACCAGTGGTTAGTAATAAATAATGGTGTCGGCATCTCACCTAAAATGTTTGAAATTTCACTTCCCTTCGGTGCACATGTTAATACATGAACCGGTGTGTACAAATTATACAAGCATCGGTGTGCCATAAAACAAAAATAACGACCTAGTACATAATATTTATATGAGCACTAGTGCTACATGAAACAAAAAATATGAACAGGTGCATACATAAACCAAAAAATAACTGGTGTTGCATACAAAAAAAAAGGGAACCAACGTGTAATAATTTGAAGAGAAGCAATGTTTTTTATATTTATGTATGCACCGATGTAGTTTACTTAACAATACAACAATGCATTTTACAAATAAAAGATAGACAAATAAACCTTTTCTAAAACCTACGCCTGCCCAATTTGTTTAGTTATATAGAACATTCATTAAAACCTCTGCTATGAATAGAGAAGGTTGTAATCTAGTTTTTTTTGAAATTTTTTCCGAATCTTGTATAACTAAAAATATCCAAAAAACCTCCACTACAAGGTGTTCTCCTTATAGTTCAATAGAGACACTTTCCTAAGCTCTCCTTGGCATCGACAAAGGCTATAAGAGAACAACTTGCATCATAATGTCTTCCTTGTCTTGTTGGCATGAAATAAAAGTTTGGATGCATTCTTTCATGTATTTCCTCATATGTTCCTAATAGTAACATCATTCTAACATTGCCGTTATTCTTCATTCTCGTGAGTGGCTAGCCCAAGGAAAATCATGGCACTCCCTTAAGTGTTCCTTTTGAAGGTTAGAAAAATTAGGCACATAGATGTGATCACAAAAATACAAAGTATTATTGTGCATCTGAAAATTCCTTATTTTTCCTTCCTTCACCTACTTCATGATGTTCAGAGCTATGTGATCCTTGTGTTGTCCCTCTTTAATTTTCTCTTACAAGTCCGTGAAAACTTGTTTTTGAATTCCCATAGGAATTGAAAACTCATCCTCCTCTGAGGATACAATTTGTTCCTTTCTACCTAAATAATATATTATTGTGTTCAACTTGCCTAGTCGTAACTCAACGACGATGTCAAACTTCGCCAAGAAATATTTCCACTATTCTTTATTGGGTGAAAATTTTGATTGGGTAGCTAAATAACTTGTTTCCACATTGTCTATTTTCACAAAAAATGTTCTCATAACAAGTAGTGCCTCCATGCTTGTAGGAAATGTACAACTAAGGTCATCTCCTTCTCATGAATAGGCTACCTCCATCCATGATATTATATATTTATTCTCTCATATGCCATTGAATGAACTTCCTATGACAAAAAAGTTCAAATGGAAGAATTTGAAGCATCCATCTATACTTCAAATGAGTGCTCAAGATTTAGCATATTCAACACAGGTGTCGACACAAATCTATGATTTAGTTTGCAAAATGTTGCTTATCACTTCCCCTTCCAATTCCATGTTTTTTGCTTTTTCAAAAAGTCACTAAAAGTGGGGTTGGAGGGGGGAGAGGGATAGGCCCCCCCTATGGGGGGTTAGATGGGGACAAATTTCTCTCTTTCCCAGGGGTCATAGGGGGGTTGATCCCCCCAAAAATAAATTGGTGTATTTTTGCATCTATTGTTGGGTAGTTCTTTGGCACATGGTTTTCGCTGATGGTTTTCTATTTCAAGTTAAGGAATTATGGTTGTTGACTAATCTCGGTTATTGGATTAGGTTTTTTGGATGTTATGGGATCCTATATGTATATTGTATTGTAAACAATGCATGATGTGATGAATATAGAATATGTTTGTTTTCTCGATTTGTGTTTCTAGGGGAAATATATCCGTGTAATGTGTGTATTTTCCATTGTATCATTTATGTTGTTTTAATGAAAATATGTTTGGAGTAAATAATTGTACAAGGTTAAAATCTACATTTGGTATAAGATAAATTATTGGATTCAAGGGGACACCTTTGTGGTCATGGGTTTGTCTTGGGACTGTGATAATCCTTGTTACAATGGGAGATCTGAGGTATTGACTCTTCAAGTGAAAATAAATGCTGAGCAATTTGAAAATAGAGATCAAGAAATTTAATGGGGAAAAGTTTTGAGTTGTTGAAGATCAATATGGAAGATATGATGGTAGACAGAGATCAGTGGATTACGGTGGATGTAGGTACTACACCTACAAGAACGTCAAAATATGACTGAAAAATTTGGATCAGAAGGTGAAGAGCACAATCCTATTGTGTATCTCATATTCATTATTATTGAATGTTTCAGGGGAATGTACAACCAAGGAGTTATGGGATAAGTTGGGGAACTTGTATTACTCTAAGTCCCTAGTAAATAAATTGTTCCTACGAAAGAAGTTGTATAACCTGAGGATGAGAGATGGATACTCGGTGACAGATCATTTGAACGCATTCAATAATCTAGTAAGTCATTTATTATCTATTGAGATTAAATTTTCAGACGAAGATAAGTGTATCAATTTACTTTTCTCTTTACTAGACTCGTGGGATAGTTTGGTTGTGGCCATAGGTAGTAATACAACTACCTTGAGTTTCGATGTGGTGGTCTCATCCTTATTGTCAGAAGATATGAGACAAAAGAACATGGAAGGATAGAGCACATATGCATTGTTTGCAAGAGGAATCTCCCAGGATAGAAATAGATCTAATTCCTCAAGTGGGAGATCTAATTATAAGGCTAGATATAAATCTCCCAAAAAATTTGTAAATGTATGTTGGAGATGTGGAAAAGAAGGGAACTTCAAGAAGAAATGTAGATCCAAAAGTGTTGAGAGAGTGAAGGGATATGAAGGTGATCCCTCTACAGAAGAAAAGAACTCCAAGGAAGAAGGAGGGGATGTGTAATTGGCTTCTTCAAGAACACATGAAAAACATGAGGCATGGTTGGTTGAATGAGGTGCATATTTTCATATGACTCTCCACAGGGAGTTCTTCTATGAATATGAAAGGTATGATGGAGGTAATGTTTTTCTAGGTGATGACTCAAAAACCAAAATCATAGGACAAGGAAGAATCAAATTGAGGCTCTGTTGACGGGCGTAAGTGACACATTGTCAAATGGAAGGTCAAATCGAAATTGGGGTTGTCTAAATAACCCAAGCCATTTGGAATGAAATGACCTGACAGGTTTAATGGCTCTGTTGGCCAACTAAAATCCTGAAAAAAAAAAAATAGTCTATGAGGCTATAATACTACATATATAAGTTTAATAATTTATGGATGTCAAAAAATAGAAGTATGGATATGTGCATTTGGTTTTGAACTGTGTATTTACAATTTTCAAGTTTTGCCGGATATCTTGCGAAATCAATATTTTTGAAAGTGTTTATGAAGTAGATAAATAAAGAATATACATTTTATATTTTCTGTTTAATATTTAAAATCTAAAGAACTAAAGAGTACTAATAAAACACATTTGAAATAAGAATAGATAAACAAACAAAGCTAGTTCAAACTGATCCTATTTCATTTATGAATAATCTAATTAAAATAAAATACCAGTGAACTAACCTATAGGTAATGAGTTTATGTCCCTGCGCAACTCAAGATCCTAGTTGTCCTTCCTATGAGGGAAACCTATAATAGAATGGTGCTAACAATCCGAGAACCAACTCAAAGGTGTTTTAGAAAAAGAATATAACAATAAACACATAAATATACAGATCTGATGATCTTATAATGATGAACACTTATAATAAAGGAAACTTTAATACAACACACTCATGTAATACATCATCCAATATCTAGCATAAATCCATGATATTTAAATGAAATATTGATAAAAAAATGTAATATATGAATAACAAATTATAGATAGAATTAAAATGATGAATAATATGAAATATCATATGATCATAAGAATAAAGTTGTATAAACGTAATAACATTCCATAATATAAAAGGCAAAACAAAATGGGTAAGCACCACACTGGTCTAAAGCCAAGGAGTGAACAACTTGTCCATTTCAGTCTTGAAAGTTATATGCCCATAATGTGTCTAGAACAAAGATGCCTCACTAATAAGAGTGAAAAGTATTTAAACCAGTTCAAGATTCAAATTCTCGCATCATACAAGATAGAGTTGAATCCAAAAAAATAGACAATATTACAAAAATAGTGAAAATAGTAACCACTCATGTATGAGTTGGTTTGTCAAAAATAAACCAAAGTTTTATAAACATAAATAGGAAGAAACTATTTTAATAATTGACCATATAATTCAAGGTGTTTATGCTCCATGCAATCATCATCACAATCTTCCATTTCCTGTAAATAACAAAACGATTTGATATTGAGATAACCATACTAATTATTATTCAAAAAAAGGACTGGCTATAGAATCATAGATTTTGTAGCTAGTCTTATTAATAGAAAATGAAATCAAATTAAATCTCTTTATTTTGATTTTATATAACAAAATATAATAAAATCAAAACAAAAATCCTTTTACCATTAGAAATTAGTAAAATAAAGATATGATAGTTCAGAATTTATAATCGCTTTGAAACTGGTTGTGTTTTTTATTATGATATTCTTGGAATTCTTGGATCTTTTCCTCTCCCTCTCTCTGTATGACTTCAATTCAAAATTCTCTTGTTCCAATAGGGAATTCCAAGTGGCCAATCATTTCACTTGTTCTTGTAAGAGTAGTATATCCCTATAATAACACTCTATCCAGTCGAGGCAGCTATCGCAATGCACTGGGGAAATGGCAGACTGATGTGGAAAACAATCGACATTGGGTTCTTCATGTGTCATTGTGGTTTGTTCCAGGTCATGGCCAATACCCAAAAAACATTATTTTCCCTTGAGACAAGGGGGTAAATTAGACACGAAGTCATACTTCTCAACCTGGGTGACAACCTCTTTCCCGAGGCATTGATTTTTTGGGTCTTCACGAGCCAAGAAATTTTCTATATCTCGATCTAAACATCGATCATCAATATCGATCAGATCGATCTAGATTAGATGATTACTCTTTTGATTTATTTTTCTAGAAATCAAACAACCATCATTCTTATTCCTGAAATTTAAATTCGTGATCTATGGTTTCTTTCCCTTACGAAAATTCTTCACAACAGATTTATCATTATTGTTTAAATTAGAATCGTTCATAGGCACATGATGATAATTTTATTTTAATTCGGTAATTACCTATTCATAGATCTTCTGTGTGATAATGTATATGGTAATTCTTTATCCACAGGGGTTTCATCAACAACAGAAACTGGTTCAACAAATTCAGAGCCATCAATTGAATTAACAACCTGGATTTCAGTTACTGGTCTATCCAAATTAGGGTTTACAATTAAAAGAGGATTGACAGTAGTGTCGGCCTGGGTGAAGCCATTTCTGATCAGAAAGGTCTCCCAATTGTCACTTATTTTTGACAAGTGATAAACCAACAAGATTTTAATGAGTTTTTGTTGAAACAGACTCGAATTGATACCATGTTGCTTAAAGCGCTTAGACATTTTGTAAAGACTCATCAAAAGGTAAAAGGGAATATCTAACTCAAACCCTATGAAATTCATAAGAAAATGGATGTGGTACAGAAAACCTAGCCCATACCAGCCTTCACAAGTGACTAATTGTTTTAGAATTTAAAGGAGATTGTGCCATCTAGGTTTTACCAATGCAATGGGAATACCTTTTGTACATCAAGTGGATTTGAGGGAAACCATGAATAAAATCCATGGGACGTCCTCCATATTTTGATTATTAAACCACCTCTTGACTTTTTAAAGGAGTCTGGTTTCCTTTCTTATGAAATCCTCCGTTAATTCCAATTGTACATCACTAACCTTGGCCCTAAAACCATCAAAAGTTTGTGAAAAATATTTTTCAACCTGGAGATTATAACCTTCGAAATTATTGAGGAACACATCTCATCCATGAGCCTTCAGGTTGTCAATAGCCTCATCATGGGATAACAGATCTTGGAATCCGTTCATCTTGATACAAACCATGAGTGCCATTACCACTGCGATAAGGATACAACATATATCACACAATAAATGTTTAGGTTTCCAATGGACGAGCAACAGAAAGAGATCTATGCGAACTATGATGGTACGAAAAATGCAAGGTTTGGGGACTGCCATAATTCGAACAAAAGGGTTAGGTAAAATGAAAAAAGAGGGCTCGTAAAAATACAAACCATTTCTCACAATGAGTGCCAAACCCTCGTAATGAATGGTCTCATTAATATTTCAGGCCAATAAGGTGAAATGAAAATGTAGGTACAACATGCTTGTACCTATTGATATGAATGTTGATATGAAAAAATCACTAATGAAATTATATCTTATGTTAACCAACATTTTTGTGCATTCAAACAATTCATGAACTAAATCAACAATAAACTATAGAACCAATGAAGTCACGGGACCCATAATCAATAAAGATTTTGATAGTGTATTAATCAATAAGCTCATAAGCATTGAGTTTAAACCATGCATGGGTGTCTACAAAACAAAATCTCTAAGGTAAAAGGTATGAAATTTCAAACCAAGTTTTTATTCAAATTCATGCTTACAGTCATGAATTTTAAAAAATGAAAATGCAAATGATAAACTTAGTAAGATAAGGTCAACCCAATCATTGCCTAGAAATCAAAAGACATAATCATTTATAAATGTAAGGAGGTGGAAGCTACATAAAGAGTTTTATCTCTTCACGGTGATTTTAAATTATGATAAATTTCGATAGAATTGGTGGCTGCAAACAAGCTCATAGATGGAAGGATTAGAAAACTACACAGTTTTCTGCACATCCTAGGATTGGCCAGAAATTTGTTTTTTGTAAGCAAATTGGACGATGCAAAGGTAAAAATTGTATTTGAAAAAGAAACCTTCAGGATGGTTCGATGATAAAATGTGTTGTTGAAGGGAGTTCGGATTGGAACTTTGTATAAGCTACAAGGAAGCACTCTTAGTGATGGTTGAAATAGTTCCATTGTTCATGATATTGGATTTGAAGAAGAAAAAACTCCTATAGTCTCTAGAGAAACGGTTATGTTTTGGCATCAAAGAAAGGGCCATATCAGAGATAAGGGTTTTTGACTACTACACGGTAAAGGTATGGTTGAAGGTATGTCTAAATTATCTCTGGATTTTAATTCCTGTGAACATTGTGTATATGGGAAGCATAATCAGGTAAGATTCCCCTCTAGTGTAACTAGGGAAAGATGAATTTTACATCTAGTGCATAGTGATGTGTTTGGACATGTGTCGGTTCCATCATTGGAAACATTTGTGTACTATGTCTCATTTATAGATGAATTCTCGATGAATATTTGGATATATTTTCTCAAAAAGAAATCTGAAGTCTTTGACACGTTTAAAGAGTTTAAGGCTCTTGTTGAGAATCAAACAAAGAAAATAATTAAGGTGTTGAGAATGTATAATGGTTGAGAGTTCTGTGGAATGAATTTGAATAATTTTGTAAGAAATGTGGTATATAAAGGCATAACACTACTCCTTATACACCTCAACATAATGGAGTTGCAGAAAGGATGAATAGGACGTTGATGGAAAAATAAAGGTCCATGTTCAATGGTGTCTGGTTAGGGTAATAATTCTAGGAAGAGGGAGTGGGTATTGCATGTTACCTATTCAATCGATCACCCTCATCAACACTAGGTGACAAGAATCCACACGAGGTATGGATTGGTAATAAAACCTATCTCACACATCTCAAGGTATTTGACTGTGAGGTCTATGTTCATTTTCCAAAGGAAAACACGAGTAAGAGAGATAAGAAGGATGAAAAGTGTATCTGTATTGGCTATAAATATGGTCTGAAAGGTTATAATATTTAGAACCCATAAAATAAGAAGGTTGTGTATAGTCGAGATGTGGTATTTATAGAAATGAAATATGTTGTCAAACAGGAAGTCCTACTAAGTAAGGAAGAACCAAAGAAGAAATAGATTGATTTAAAGGATGATGAATCATACTCTCCAGAAGAACATGAATCAGAAGAAGAAGTTCCTCATACTCCAATATTGAGGAATCTTGTTTGAGAAAAAAGGATATTGGAAAGGTATACTCTACCTAATTTTCACTCAAAATTTTATTTTTCTATTACTGATGATGATTCTAGAACTGTTAGAGAGGCAGTGGATTTAGAGGATGGGAAATTTTTTAAAAAGGCCATGGTTGAAGAAATGGAAACCTTGGAAAAAAATGGGGAATGGGATATAGTGGAGTTGTATATTGGAAGAAATCCCATTGAAAACAAATGGATATTTAAAAAGAATTTGAATGAAGAAGGAAAAGTGGAGAAACAAAAATCTCGGTTATTAGCGAAGTTTTATTCCCATGTTAAGCGAATTGATTTTGGTCAAATTTTTTCTCCTGTTTCCGAGTTAACCTCTATAGGATTTATGTTATCTGTTGTTGATGAATTTTATTTTGAAGTAGAACAGATTGATGTGAAGACAACATTCCTACATGGGGATCTGGAAGAATAAATCTACATGAAAAAACCAGAAGGATTTGTTGTGAAGGGAAATAAGGAGGTTGTATGCAAGCTAAAAAAGTCCCTATATGGTTTAAAACAATCGCCAAGGACGTGGTATAAAAAAATTGATAAGTATATGTTGGGACTAGGCTTCAAAAGAAACAAAGAGGATCACTGTGTGTATTTCAAATTAATTGGTGATCATTTGATTTATTTGGTCTTGTATTTGGATGACATGTTGCTGATAGGAAACAACAAGGAGATTATATAGGTTGTGAAAAATCAATTGTCCTCTAAATTTGACATGAAGGATCTTGGTGCTGCAAATTTCATTTTGGGAATGGAAATTAAAAGAGATTGGGAAAATAGGAAAATTTGGTTAAATCATAGAAAATATGTCGAGACCATATTGCAGAGTTTTAATATGCATGAATGTAAACCGGTCAAGGTCCCTATTCCTGTAGGTGTAAAGTTATCTACAGATCATTTTTCCAAGACACAGGAAGAAGAGAAATACATGTCTCATGTTCTATATGCAAGTGAGGTTGGCAGTTTGATGTATGCAATGGTCTATACTAGACCAGACATTGTACATCCAGTGGGATTTTTTAGCATGTATATCTCAAGACTAGGGAAGGAACATTGGATAACAATAAATATAGTTTTCATGCATTTGTGTGCACTACTAGTTATGGATTGTGCTACCAAGGAAGACCAGGTTTGGATAGAGTGTTGGACATACATGGCTTTGTGGATGTAGAATAGGTAGGAGATCTGGATCATAGAAGATCTACAAGCGGGTATGTGTTTAACCTATTTGGAGGAGAAATCAGTTGGATGTGAAAAATATAGTCTGTAATGGAACTTTAAAATACTAAAGTTGAATACATGGAAACCACTCATGCAATAAAGGAAGCAATATGGTTATAAACATTGTGTTAATGTATTAGGTTGGTACAACAATATGTAAGGATAGATTGTGACAATTAGAGTGCACTTTTTATAGAGAAGAACCCAACATATAATTCAAAGACAAAGCATATTGATGTTGAATATCACTTTGTGAGAGACATAGTTGAATAAAAGAAGGTGTTATTGATGAACATGGATGCTTTGAAGAATGTTTCATATTCATTAACAAAATATGTGAGAACTGAAAATTTCTCTTGGTGTAGAGGATATATAGGCATTACTGCCCTGGATTGTTGACTATGTAACCTTGTAACACATGTGTCGAAACAAATCTATGATTTAGTTTGAAAAATGTTTATTATCACTTCTCTACCCAATTCCATGGTTTTTTTCTTTTTAAACAAGTCACTAAGAGGGAGGGTCGCTAGCCCCCCCCCCTTAGGGGGGTTAGAGGGGGGCGGAGCACCCCCTTTCCTAGGGGTTCATAGGGGGGAGGATGCCCCTTGTCCAAGGGGTCATAGGGGGGTGGGATCCCTCCTGCATAGGGATTTCAAGGAAGCACCTCCAGAAGAAAAAAATCGTATTTTTTTGCATCCATTTTTGGGTGGTTTCTCATCACATGGATTTTCTCGATGGTTTTCTATTTTTGATTAAGGAATTAGGTTTTTTTACTAATCCAAGTTATTGGATTAGGGTTTTTGATGATAAGGGATCCTATATGTATATTATATTATAAACAATGTATGATGTTAATGGATATACAATATGTTGGTTTTCCTGGTTTGGGTTTCCAATGGAAAAATATCTATGTAATGTGTGTATTTTCCATTGTATCTTTTATGTTATTTTATTGAAAAAAAATTTGCAGTAAATAATTGTACAAGGTTAAAATCTACACTAAGTATTGCCAAAATCTTAGAGTAATATTCAACAAATCTATGGTAATAATTATCCAAACCAAGGAAAGTCCTTCCCTCATGAATTTTTCTCAGTTACTCCCAATCATGAATCACCCTTATATTCATAGGATCCATTTGAATGCATGCTTCTCCAATCAATTGGCCTAAAAATATAAATTTGATATTCCCAAAGACACACTTGAACCTATTCAAATATAATTAGTTCTACCTCATTACCCCAAGGAGTTATACCAAATACTTATTTTCATATTCTATGTTCTCACTAAAAAACACAATGTAATCTAGGTAGATAATCAGTGATTTGTCCAAGAATGGTTTAATCACATCATTCATCACGATGAAAAATGAATATTAATCACTACACAACCCAAAATGCATAACAAGAAACTCAAAACTTTCATACCTTATCGTCATGGCTATGTTTGCCTAATCTCCTTCCATAATCCGTATTTGGTATTATGCTTTCCTTTAGTCCATCTTTGAGAGAACCTTGACCTTCACCAACATTTCAAATAAATACATGGATAAAGGTAAGGGGTATTGGTTTTTTGTGGTCTTATTATTCAATGCACGATAATCTTATCACATCATCAACTTTGGGTCATCCTTCTTTTGGAAGAGTATTTTTTCACCATGTGGTGAACTAGAAGACTTTATGAGTCCAATATGAAGAATATTAGTCAAACCTCACCTCAACTCTTCTAACTCATGTCTAGAAATTTAATAGGGAGCTCTAGCTAGAGGTTGCAACCTCCATTCCAACTCAATATGAATGTCAATGATGTTATTGGGTGGGATCAATTTAGGTAATAAATTGGACATCCAATAAACAAAATCATCCAACACATTTGCAAGTGTTGGCATAACAAGCATCCCCACTCCACCCTCGTCCACTTCGCGAATAACTATTGCAAAAAAATGTGATTTTGGACATCTAGGTTCCCTCTTCATGCTCAGTACTTCAAAGTCATCCATATGCAATATTGTGATGTTTGTATGGAATTTCCACTTGTCCAATTGTATGTGAATTGTGGATGCAACCCTAAATGTTTCCTTATCTGTAGAATTTATCACCATGATTGAAGTACCACACAACCTAACTCTAAGCCTAAGTTCACATGATAACTCCTTTTTTAAGAATTTGTGTGAGGAACTAGAATCCACCGATGTGTACATTGTCCTTCAATTAATAATAGAATACACATAGCAAAGATAATTGGAATTATTTCCTTGGTATCTGTCCAAGGAACCTATCTTCTACAAAGAATCCTCCAAGAAGGGATTCTCCCTTCTATCCATAAAAACTTGTTGGGCATAACTTGTTAACATAAATGAATAGAAACAAGAATAAAACAATCATTACCTCTACTTGATTTGGCCTACCAATGGGTATTGATAATTTTCATCTTCAAAAGGTTTGTGGGGGTATGCCTACACTCAATTTTACTTGAACCTAAGACTCTCTAGATTCTATTCTCTATGACTACTACATTTGCCTTCACTTAGTTGAAGTGCACTCTAAGGTGGAGTGGGACACCCAACTAGGTTACTCCTTGACCAACTGTGTCTTGTAACAATATCTAAAAGTCATTCTCTTCTTTCATCCAATCTTTACTTCATACTGGATCTATTTTGAATAATCATTGAAGGGTTTTGTCTGATACCTCTAATAGATGTTTCCTACATGAGTTCCCATAACTTATAGAAAACTTCCTAGATAAAGGATCATCATAAATTTTCCTCAAACAATTTAAGACACCCTCTCAACTTATTGCATCCTTCTTAAACATAGTCAAGAGCATCCAACAAAGTTATAAAACCAACGTATTGAATAAGATGAGCTCTAATACCACCTATTTGAAGGAATAATTCGTACTTATAATATGATGAAATCATTATTAATGAAATTGGACTTGTTCTAAAAGTCTACATATGATCAAAGTTGAGGAAAATGAGAGAAGTTAGGGATGGAGATCACATAGAATCAGTTGAGATATTTATAGAGATATTCATGGAGATATTGTGGAGATAGTTATGGATATGGTTGTACCAATTATCCATATTGGAAATCTGGTTAGGAGCACCTCAACACTATATAACGAGGCCTCATGTATTGTATTGATGTAAGAGAGTGATGTATGATTATTGTACATTAATACAATGCGATCTTTGATGGATATTTGTTTTTTATTATGTGCAAATATATGTGGAAATTGTTGTTTATTGATTCTCTTTAAACCAACATTTGGTATCAAAATGATGATACCCAAAGAGTGCACTATGTTTTCCATCGTTTGATGCATGAACTAGTGAGGAACATCATTTGGTCAAAGGAGAGTTGTTTTATTTGCGTAGGACATGTGAATTGTTTCTAGAGAGAATTGCCTACCATATAACCTACACGTGGAGGAGCCTCTAACGGAGTGGAGGAGGCCATATAACCCACGGGTGGATTTCTATCAAACCTATGCATGGAGAAGTCATGACCAATGACCTGAATTGTAGTAGAAAAGTATAAGATTGAATTTGAGCAGCTAGTAAGAACCAACGAGGGTCAAGTTAACAAAAAGGATTGAGGTTTCTTGGGATAACATCCAACGCAACAAGGGTTTAAACTGAGTCCTCAATGTTAATGTTTTATGCTGATATTATAGTTCTTTTCATTTCATAAGATAAGAGCATAATATGAGAAAGATCACTGAGAAATACACATCCACAATAGACACAACATTTATCCTGGGAAACCCTCTAGGGGAAGAAAACCTAGCAAAACTTCCTTATCATAAATAGCTTATCAAGAGTTCAA
>JZKD02S0025147.1:43133-56288 GCA_000966675.3 Picea glauca | reverse complement strand
ATACACATCCACAATAGACACAACATTTATCCTGGGAAACCCTCTAGGGGAAGAAAACCCAACAAAACTTCCTTATCATAAATAGCTTATCAAGAGTTCAAGAGATAACTCAACCTATACAGAAAATCCTCCTCCAAGAGATGCACCACCCATCTTCTTCTTTCACCAACTTGAAATATCAACTTGCCTCATAAGAACATGAGCAAGTGAAGTGTGTGTTAGAAGTGAGGCGCTAGCTTCTTATTTATACTAATCTGGCACATGTGAAGAGTCACCGTCTTGGCAGGGCTGACCTCTCACACTGGGTGGGTAAATCCACCTTTAATTAAATCTGGCCCTTTCATTATAACTGCTGGGGCCGACTTCTTATTCTTTACATTATAATTGTCCGATGACCAATCCGCAAAAGGGGATTTGGTCCTTATACAATTACCGACTTGATTAATACTCAATGGGGATTAATATAATAATAATGACATGATTAATCCACAATGGGGATTTAATCCAATAACAAAATAATAAGAATGCTCTTCACAGTTACATTATTTCAACACTCAATAGATGAATTATTTTTGTGGCTTCTAGATAGTTTCAGATTCATCGCCATCTGAAATAGACCAACCAAAAATTGATACACCATCTATCATAGTGCTACCAAGATAACAATTGATCGAAGTGATTTAATCACTTCTCTAATTACCACTATCACAATGAGGATTCTGCACCTGACTTGTGAAAGTTTGCCAATGCCTTTAATAAATAATATAGTCGTAATTGTTTAGGTATGTATAGGTGTATTTTTTCACTTGTGATCTCTCTTAGTCATGTTAAGTATCTCGCAAGCATATGGGGGAGTATTCATATCATCCAGTCATTTCAAGTTAAATTTCCATGTTTCGAGATAATAGCCTAAGCTGGTCATTCATATTTAAGTCTCCTAAGATGTGCATGTTCCATTTATTTTACAAGAAAATATAAAATCTCATTGAAACTTGAATAATCATTCTCAAAATATTTCATGCGATGTTATGACTGCTTAGTGTCAAGTATGCTTGTTTGTAACATGTGCCTTGCATTTATTATGATTCGTGAGTCACACGAGTTGCTGAGAACACACTTATACTGAGAGGGGGGGTGAATCAATATCATGATATCATTTTATTTTTAACATTCATAAACCATAATGAAGCAATAACATAAATTTAACAACAAGAAGACACAATATTTAACATGGAAACCCTTTCCAGAGAAAACAAAAACTACTTATTTTTATAAATTTGTAGGCACCAACCTATGGCTACAATTGTTTGTAGGCATCAAGCTACTAGAGATACCAATCCCCAATGTTTTTTGTAGGAACCGACCTACATGAGACATCAGTGCCCTCTGTTGTTTGTAGGCACTGACCTACTTGATACACAAATCATCTTTGTTGTTTGTAGACACTGACCTACTTCAGACACTAATCCCCTTTGTTGTTTGTAGGAACCGACTGACAAGGGACACCCATCCCCTTTGTTGTTTCTATCTTCACCAAATATTCTTTATGATTTCTACTACATTTTCTTTGCCTTCGCTAGATCTTCTTATTTCTTCTTCTACTTCTGCCTCAGATCCGTCTTTACAAGTTTTTCTTGCTAGAACGCCAGATCTATTTTCTACAACACCAGAGTAATCATAGCCCTAAAAATAAGTAGTCGATTTAATATATGATATCCAACAAATGAAATAAATTATTGAAGGGACTCTTAAGGGGTAGGGAATGATTGATATATAAGCTGGAAAATTTTGAGTTGTCCCACAATTTTTTATCATGTGATATAAATTCAGCAGGTGAAAATAAATATTTTCTATTCGAGGGAAACCATTCAAGAAACAAGAAGTAGTAAGAAAAATCAAGAAGCAATAAATGTTTTCAAGAATCAATTTTGGAATATGAGCATGAAGAATAAAAGATAATGAAGGTTCTCATTGTTAAGGTCGTCACTTTGGTGAATTTAAGAGGCTCTTATACATGAAGCTATTAAATCATAAACCTCAAGAATGTATAGAAGGTACCAAATAAGCAAGAACCTAGAGATTCATCCCTTGCGATATGTTTCAGTCTATAACTTGTTTTTATTATTTTGTTTATGTTATTGTAAAGCATCATCTCCCAATTTTTGCTTTCTTGTATCAGATCTAATTTATAAAATCTTAGACAACATATTATACACCATTTTCAATGTTATTATATGATGTCTAGTAATGACATTGAAGTGATTTCCTCTTAATGAATGACCATTGCTTGTCATTTCTTTTTAAATTTAAATGATATGCAAATGAGGCCTCCATGTGTTTGAATGTATGAATATGATAACTATTTGAAGCATGTTTTCACTGATCTATGTGCATTTTTTAGAACTATTGAATTCTTAATTGCTCAATATGTTGTTCTTTTTCCATAAGCTACACGATTAATTCTCAGTAGTGCATTGTATGTTTATCTTGTGTTTCTTCTAATTCACCATTTAATTATCCTTTAAATATTGATTGTTTGAGAAACTCCTAGACATATGCCTCTTGGAGTGGATGGTTTTTATCATTTGATTTGATATTATTTGAGGTCCCAGAATTTTAAGAAAGAGAGAGAGAAAAACTTAACAAATATTGCATAGTTACCTTACTGCACATATGGATTTAATACCAATCTTGAGTTTTATCCCCTAAGGTGCCTCAAAATCATTCCAATGACACAGTGGAACATATAAATGGATAAAAATATGTTCTAAAACTTTGAAGTTAATGTCCATATTTCTTTTCTACAAGGGCCTTGTAGAACAATTGTTTTTCAAAAACTTCACTCTTAAGTTTTAAGAGGTAAAACCAAGTGTGTGTAGATAAGTCGTCAATGAAAGTTAAGAAATACTTGCACCCATAAAAAGAAGGAGAAGAAGGTGGACCACACAAGTCATTGTGAGCAAGTTGTAGAGGTGTCGAGGCATGCCAAGAGACACATTTGTCAAAACTATCCCGACAATGTTTTCTGAGAACACAACCAACACAAACACCATCTTTGCAAGAAACACAAGGAAGACCAATCACCATTTCTTGATTACATAGTTTTTGGAATGAACAATAATTTATATGACGAAACCGCTCATCCAAAGTTTTCTCAAGTCATTGCTATGAGAAACAAAAACTGATGGAAAATATGATGACCCATAGTTGTGAAAAATGTACAACTTGGAAATATTATCAACAATTCCAGTCACAAGAACATGCTTAAGATATTTTAGATTCTTAGTTACAACTTGGTAAGGTGAAAACTCTATGGTTTTACCTTCACGTGAACGCATGATTTGATATATTGATATAAGGTTGCAGTTAATATATCATTGAATTGGCCATTATCTACCTGAATTGTTCCAGACCCTAAAACACAAAGAGATCTATCATCACCAACAAATATTTTCTTGGTGTTACATTCATTTAGAGCAGAAAAGATGGCTTTATCTTTTCCATATGACATTATGATCTAGAATCAATAAGACACTCATCAAAAGAAGAAGTAGAATTTGCATTGAAGGAGAAACCAAAAGAAGAAAGGGCAAGTCCATGAGAACAAGAAGAATAAGAAGAATAAATATTGATGGTGTGCTTCTTCATCACTATTTATAAAGTTGTCATCTTCATAAAACATTTGGACTCCTCGTGACCATGTTTCCCACAAAATGTGCAATGTTTGTCAATATTCTTATTTTTAGATTTTTCTCCTTTGTCACCATTAGGAGCTGAAGTGGATGAGAGGGTTTGGGACCCTTATTTTTCTTATTGTTGTGGCGAGGATGTGGCTTCTTGGGATTCTTAGATTTATCTTTCTGTTTGTACACTGAGGCTTTGTTGGATGTACCTACAATGATTATTAATCTAAGTTACAGAAGGTTATCTTACTCTTGACTCAGAGCATCACAAAAGGACTAATGTAGGGGAATCAAATGAAATTTTGTATTATTTCCCTAAAACGCTCAAACCATTTACTAAAGGGGGTTGGTTCCCTTAATTTTCCTTTTAATTGTAATAACTAGTTCAAGGAGTCTCTAGAAGGCATCTGGATCGAACTTGGTTGTCATAGGTTTGTTTTGTTCTTGATTTTTAGAAGAAAGTGAGTAATTTGGGGATTTTTTGAGATTTGATTGGCATATAGTTGGTATATCCATATGAGAGCTCATTGAGCTATATCAGTTGTCTAATTATGCTGAATAAATTTTTGGAGAGAGTGAGTATTTTTTTTTCATTTGTGAAATTATAGAATTGTAGAACCTTAAGATAGTTACAGTCTCGATTTACAAATATTAAGAGTTGAATAATTATTGAGTTTTATCTCCACAATTTCTATCTGGTGGCTTCTTATAACCAAATTTAGTGAACAAATTGTTGTCTATGTGATTTTGTGTGGATACTATATAATCATGAATACTCTCCAATCACACCAATTGTGTAGATTTGTTGTAGAGAAGGTTTGATCGATGATGACTGGTCATTGATCATATACTATTGGCACAAGGTCATACCTAGGGTTCAACGCTTCAACAAAGCACCAACAAAACCCTAAATATTAGCCCTTTTGGAAACACCTACAAAGCAGATGAAGTCTCACTCAAGGTAGAGGCAAGGGGGGTTGTAGGAATGAAGTGTCTACAACCTAGCTGGGACACATATCTGTGATCACAATACTTAACAGAGCACTTAGAAATTAATTTTCCTTAGTCTTTGACCCTTATTCACATCGTAGGTAAAAAACCAAATTACAAAAAAATGCAATATTCAACAAGATCTAAGCATATCTAACCATTTAGCACCTAGCATCAAAATGATATAGAATTCATTCATGTTATTAAGCACTAAGATACTACATGATATGCATCTAATATACATAAAGATTCAACACTAAGAATAAATCACATCAATAACAGAAAGCAATCACAACACAGATATACATGGTTCACCCCCTGCATGGGGCTACGTCCACCAACTCTTAGTCTTCTTTATTATCTTCTTTCAATCTTCTTACATGCACAGAGCCACAAAACCAAATCCACATAGGACATGAGATATGAATGCACTTCACTAGATCCTCCTTCCTTGATTTTGGCACAACATAGAGCCTTATTCCAATCAATTGAACTTAACTCTGCAAGTTCTCAAAACATAGTATGCATGGAGCCTTCACAACTAATCGCACCTAGCAACCTTTACATATATTGCACAAAGAAAAATTAGGTCTTCATCTTCTTACAATGCCTAGATAGTTATTTATACATTTTCAAATGGGGCCTAACCATGGGTAAAACCATGGACTGACATCCCATTCCCATTACATATGCCCTAAACCCAAAAATCCCACAAAATGGAGGTGAGATCCCGTGATCTTTTCTTCACCTGGGCGCTCTGTCTTTGACTCATTTGTCGAAGTCCTAAAAATAGTCAAACACAACCAAGGTTCTCCAAAACTTGGTCGAGGGCCAACATGCCCTCAACACTCACTTATGACTCATCCTGAGTCACTCTGATCTGGGAAACTCTGCTTTGAAGGAATCGATCTTGGATCGAGATGCCTCGACTTACTACTTCGCCAAATCCTCCTGCTCGGTCAACTCTTGAATGATTTTCTCAGTGACAGGTCCTTCCAAGCATTGTTCCACTATGGTGACTGTTGGTCACTATAATTGCTTAATTGATTCAAACAACCAAGTGATACATAAATTATCAACCTAGGGAAGTCTTTTATTTCAAAGATAACCACGCACTATATATGCTCAATTCCAAAAGAAACTTAGTGTTGTAGTAAAGAAACTTATACTAATCACACTTGCTGAAGTTTTGAATTAAATCACAAGAAAGTATCTTCCCTATTGCAGATCTTTTAAGGATTAATCTAAGAATCCTGGATTACATTAAAATAACACTTGCAATGGGAAAGAACAACTATTCTGCAATCAGAGAACATGACCCTTACTCTCAAATAGAGACTTCAGTACTAACACTCTTTCATGAAAACAGTAATGCAGAAAACAATTAACTCTATCTAACAGAGAACAAATCCACCTAGTTCCTTCCTTTCTAAGCAGGAGCCTTGAGCCTTATTTCTGTTTTAGCAAACTTGTGAGGTTGAGGTTTATAGAGAATAGGGAAGTCTGATCCCTTCCTTTCTGAGCAGGGATCCTTAACCTAGTTTCTGGCTAGCACAATTGCAGAAATAATGGAAGTCTACAGAGAACAGGATGTTTTGGTTCCTTCCTTTATGAGCAGGAACCCTTAACCCAATCCCTGGATAGCACACTTGCAGAGGTAAATGGAATCTACAGAAGACAAGGTGTTTTGATTCCTTCCTGTCTGAGCAGGAACCCTTAACCAAATCCCTAGCTAGCACACTTGCAAAAGTAAATGAAATCTACAGAAGACAAGGTGTTTTGATTCCTTCCTGTCTAAGCAGGAACCCTTAACCAAATCTCTAGCTAGCACACTTGCAGAAGTAAATGAAATCTACAAAAGACAAGGTGTTTTGATTCCTTCTTGTCTGAGCAGGAACCTTTAACCAAACCTCTGGCTAGCACACTAACAAAAGTAAATGAATCTACAGAGGGTAGGATATTCTGATTCCTTCCTGTCTAAGTAGGAACCTTTAACCCAGTCTCTGCTAGCCTCATAAAATCATCACACAAGATTACTGATAAAAAGAATTACAAATTCCATTCAATAAACTAAGACAGAGTCAGTAGTGTTTCAACAAAGCGGAATCCATTAAAAACAGAGTTTCAGCAAACGACAGTTAAACAAAGTATAAACAGAAATTGTACTAACACACTTCTAACTGATGGGTGAATCTTGTGAAAAAGGTGGGCCCTCCCTTCTCACAAGATTCCCCTGAAACGAAAAACTAGAGAAGGATACTCAAAGCAGTCTTATATTCATCTGTCGAAATATCACATTACAATTTGGAAAAATAGAGTATGTCCCGCTTCTCTGGAGTTGCTTCAATACAAAAACTTGGATCCCTCGAATGGTGATTTCCTCTGATTTAAAGAGTAAATCCCTTCGATACAATAATTACAATGCATATATGAGTCCTATCCTAAATTGGATCTTCTTTCTAAACTAGCATAGGATGTCCTAGTCTCACGCAACCGAATGCTATTATAGGAGCTGAATGGGGCATTTTTGTTACGACTGGTGTAATAGCTTCTTCCTGTTGTTGCTGATGTTGTTTTAGCATTGCAATTCGCGGGCTGTTTCAGCCACGTGAATTGCGCTCTGACTATGTCGGCATTCTTGTTGACCGCTTTGACTGTAACGGCTTCCTTTGAGTTTTAGCATCGTTGGTCCCAGTGGTTTCCTCTATGTTTCAGCATCTGCAACTCTGGACTATGTAACAGCTCCGTGTTTCAGCATCCGCGACCTCGGACTATAAGGCAGCTCCATGTTTCAGCATCTACATCCTTGAACTATAAGGCAACTCCGTGTTTCAGCATATGTTCTGTGTTTCAGCAACAGCGACCTTGGATAGTTCTGTGTTTCAGCAATAGGCCTCAAATGATAATCTGTAGTTTTGGACACTTATGCATTTCTAATCAATGGTTAAGTACGAGAGTGATGTAAAATATTATGTAAAACAGATTAAATGTATAGTAATGAGAAGGGACGTTGTATACCTTTGAGATGATCAAATAAAGTGATAGTATGAGTCTAAATGTAGGTAATCAAGAGTATACTGGTGGCAAAAAGTATAGGCAAAAAGGTACATTGTGTGGTCCTAACATCCCCCCCAACTTAAGGTGTTGCGTGTCCTCAGGAAACTCACTCTGAATGAGAGTCTGGATACCTACTCTGATCATGTAAGTTACTCAAGATGTAACTCTGGGAGGTACTGTCTGTCGGCGTTCTGAACCCTTGCACCTGCTACAATCTTTGCCATGTTGTTGTTTCTTCCTTCTTAGGAAACTTATAACTGACTTGATACCTTTCTATTGGAAACCAAAGAATGGGAAAATAAAATCGGTACCCTATCCGATTTTCAGCACAATGTCTAATACACTGGATATAATTGGGTATCCTGGAAATTGCTACTTCTAAGTTGGCAAGACCAAAAGGATTATGTTGTTGTCTCTTCTCCGTGGATTGCTTCCAAAACAGGTTATTGGCTTGGAGGGCAGGAATCTCTATGGATCTGATGATGCGTTCACAATCCTGGAGCACTTCTGATTGTAGTTGTTGAACATGTTCAGTCACCCCTGGTTGTTTTAAGGACTCATAATATTGTGAGATAAAGGTAGCTGCCCTCTGTGGTTCTGGTCTAATCCAGAGGAGGTGATTATCTTCATTATGCTTGGCAGCCGAAAATTCACCTTGCCAAATGATTTGATTGAGGAGAAAGGAAGTAAATGCTTGAAGTTGAACGTCCCCAACAAGAGGATTTATGTTTAGCAACCTATTTTCTGGAATAGCCTCATTATGGAAGTATGCCTCATAGAGGAGGTGTTGATCCCTGGTAGAGGCAGCTAAAAAAGTATTGATAAAATCTGCTGATTGAATGACTTCATGGGGTTTACCTTCTATAATGGACTTGATCTGAAACCATGTGATTCTCTCCATCAGGAATAAGGAGTAGTTGCAAGATGGCTTCCTTGTGGCCAGTAGCTTCTGCATCAAATCAAATACCAGGACCAATCTGTCTTTCAAGTCTTTGTTTTTCTTCTTAAGCTCACGAGCTACTTGGCATATCTATTCTAATACTTCCCAATTTGAGAAAGTGTGATTTATCCAAATTTGTTTTTGTACTTGCAGGTTTTTGGCTTGTGTTTCAACATGTTCTTTCTTCCATTTTTGTATTTCTGCATGTTCATCCCATAGCTGAGTCTGTGTTTCAGCGTTGGAAGTAGTGGGATGTGGTAGGGTTTGAGTAGATTGTTCCCTGGAAGTGGAGAGATTGATCTAGTTGGGAGGTGTAAATTTCTCCATGGGAACTGTCTGTACAACCTTGTTGACAAAGGTAGGGGCTTCTTTTCTTGTAATGCAAGGCTCAGTCTTAATCTTGAGAGGGCCTACTGGTTCTTGTGTTGCAGCAGGTTCAGTTTTGAGCTTGCTAGGGCCTGTTGGTTCTTGTGTTACAGCAGGTTCAGTTTTTAGCTTGGAAGGGCCTGCTAGTTCTTATGTTGCAACAGGTTCTGCCTTGGCTACAAAAGGTGAAGGAATGGGGGCTGCTCCTGGCACTGGCACTTGAATTATCTTATAGCCTGCTTGATATTAAATATCTCCACATTGGAAACACATGTAATCTTTACACAAGTTCTCTGTAGTTTTCGCAGACGAGGTTGTTGTTCGAGCTAAGGTGTACGACTCTAGTTCTTTTTCATATGCTTCCCTTGCCCTGGCTAATTATTGCTGATATGCTTCCACTTGAGATTTTAAAAACTCATTTTCTTCCAAGAAATCGGCCATTGTTTGTTTGGATTGAGAGGTGACTGGTTCTTGTGTGGCAGTCATATCCTCATGAGCTAGTTCTTGTGGAGCAGCTACAGGAATGGCAACTGATGCTTGTGTTTCAGCCTCCTGGTGTAAGGAGAGTAGTGTTTCATCACCCTCAACCTCTGATTCCTGAATCTCCATGTCAATGTCAGTGTCAGTGGTTGGTTCTTTTGTTTCAGCCACTGAATGGGTGGTTGGTTTTTTAGATACTTTGCTTGAGGAGAGTGGTGTTGCAGCATTCGAAGCCTCATATTCCTATAATTCAATTTCGATACCAATGGTTGGTTCTTGTGTTTCAGCCACTGGATGGGTAGCTGGTTGTGTTTCATCTAATTCAAAAACAAATGATGTCTGGGCTTCTAGTTCCTGTAACTCAATATCGGTGGTTGGTTCTTGTGTTGCAGCCACCGAGGTTGGAATAGGCAAAGATCATGGGATTGGAAAGGTTGGGGGTGGATGGGGTGTTAGTCTAATTGGTGGGGTGTCTAGGGTAGTGGTCATCAAGGGTGGCCTCATTGAGGCTCTTGTTCTCTTTTTTCTCAAGAAGGGTGGAAAGGGGGCAATCTATTTTCATTTTCGTGGAGGTCTTTCCTGAATGATAGGGCAGGGGACATTTTTTGGTTCCGAGTCATCACTGAGAATATGAAGGGCAGGAGCGGATGACTCTGGTAGGGTATGTGGTGGATTTGGTGGGGTAGGGGAATTGACTGGACTGGTTGGTTCTGTGGGTGGGATATTGGGTATTTCAGGGACGTTTGGGGGGTTTTGTTGTTGCTGCTTCTGGGGAATTTCAGCAGCTGGTTGAGGGTTTATGGGTGGGTTATTTAGTGGTCGGTTTTGTTGTTCAAAACCCCTGTTGATGAGTAATTGAACAAGATGGTCGTGGGTAAGTGATTGGGTTGGATCTTTTGCCTTTCGACGGTAATGTTCCATATTCTTTAAATAGCCCAGCAAATAATAGGGAAGATTGACCCGTCTGTTATGCCTTAAATGAGAAAGAAAAAGGAAGTCATGCTGATAGACTACCTGATAGTGACCTTCGCAGGTCAGATAGTTCTTGATGAATCTGGCGACCTCCGGCCACAGGGGTGGCAGTGAACTGAGTTGAACGCCTCTGCCCTTCAATATAATTCTTTCCTCAGGCAAGAAGAATCTCTGCTGGACATCTCCGATGATATGTTTTCGGCTGAACTTTCGAGTGCCATCAATGGGGAGGCCTGAGACCTCTGATATGTCTTGCTCTATTACAGATATTTGGATTCCTGCGATGACATCATGGTTCTCCTGAAGATTTCGGGCAAACTGTAGTACTTGTCGTTCATTATATCCTTGAAGCCTGCAGAAGTAATTAAGCCAGCCTGCTTGCTCGAAGATTTGATATGCTGTTGGATAGTGTTCGAGCAGCGCTGTGGTGGTGGGTTCTTTTTGTATGACAACTCCTCCCATGGATACTAGCTTAGTAAGATACAACTTCGAGAGTTTGTGTATCAGCTCTGGCACAAAGTAAGTTTTCCAAGGGGTTATATGCAGGAATAGTGGTTAAATGCACAAAAAGGTGATGAAGTGGGGATGGCGGTGGTAAAATCGGAGGAAATGATGGTATCATGGATTTGACGTGTACTTCCCCTCCCGTCAAGTGCGATTAGTAATAATGGCACTTGAATGGTCATAATGGCTTAAAATATTTCTTATTAACTATAGTCTAACTGAATTACATAATATTTACGTACCTCGCCTTACCGTTTGATTCGATCTCCCAACAAGATGTCATGCATGTCCATGGTAGTCCTGTCATCGTGGAGACCTTTGATAGTGTCGAGGGTTTACTGATAAACTCTAATCTGAGGGTGTAGAAGCTTGCTGACAGACGATGGTGAAAGACCGGTGTTTCAGCAACAGAGAAGAATGAAACAATTGTTGTAGATGAAGAATTGTTGATGAATGGTGTTTCAGTATCGGAAGAAAGTCAAAAGTGTTGAACGGTGGTGTTTCAGCATCGGATAAAGTCGAAAGTGCTGAACAGTGGTGTTTCAGCATCGAGAAGAAAGTCAAAAGTGTTGAACGGTGGTGTTTTAGCATCGGACAAAGTCGAAAGTGCTAAACAATGGTATTTCAGCATCATGAAGAAAAGTCAAACGTGCAGAACAGTGGTGTTTTAGCATTGTGAAAAAAAAATAAAAAATGATGAAGGGTTGCTGACAATGGTGTTTCAGTAACGGAAAAAGAAAAGGCGAAACAATTGTTGGACGAAATTGTTTCTTCAATGATGGATGATAGGGAAACGGTAGACTGTAGTGTTTTGGGAATGGGAAGAAAAAGTGTTTAACAGTGGTGTTTCAGCATCAGGAAAAAGTCAACAGTGTTGAGAAATGGTGTTTGATCATCAGAAGGGGAAAGGTGAAACAATTGTTGGACGAAGTTGTTTTGTCGATGAAGGATGATAGGGAAATGGTAGACTGTAGTGTTTTGGGAATGGAAAGAAAAAGTGTTGAACAGTGGTGTTTCAGCATCAGGAAAAAGTCAACAGTGTTGAGCAATGGTGTTTCATCATCAGAAGGGGAAAGGCGAAACAATTGTTGGACGGAGTTGTTTCGTCAATGAAGGATGATGAAGAAGTGGAAAAAAAGGTTGTCAAGTCATGGTGGGAAAAAGGTGTGAGTTTGGTGTTTCAGTAATGAAGGAAGGGGCGGTTTGCTGACAATGGTGATTCGGCAACAGAAGGAAGTCAAGAGTGTTGAACGGTGGTGTTTCAGTAGCGTGAAGGTCAACAGTGTTGTACAACAGTGTTTCAGCATCGTGAAATCTCGTCTCTCTGAAGTGGAATCATCCTCTTCTGGTGGTTGTGCTTCGATCGAGAATCTGCAAAAACGGCTATAGCATGGTATTTCTTTGACAGGCATTATTAAAAAAAACAAAATCTAATCTAATCTAATACTAAAGAAAATAAATCTTAAAAGAATTAATTGCTATTAGGGGTAGAAACCCCCTCAACGAAGAGAAAATGAGCGTCTGTCATGCATGTGGCCTTAAAATCTTCTTTAGAAATAGGTTGCTGGTACAGACGGAGCCGATGACCATTTACAAGTAACGGAGTTCTGGAGTCATTGATTGTGAGGAGCCTTACTATTCCATTGGGGAAAATTGTGTCTACTTCGTAAGGTCCCAACCATCTTGTACACAGTTTCCCTTGAAATTCTTTGAACCAGGAATCATACAATAGAGCCCAATTACCTTTTTGGAACTGCTTGTTCTTGATATTTTTGTCATGCCATTGTGATCTTTGTTGTTGAATTATGGTTGTTTGTTAAATGGCATCTAGTCTTTTCTCCTCTAGTTCATTAAGCTGCTGCAACCTGGCTGTCTGTGCATCAGTTAGATCAAGGTTGACAGCTAAAACAATCCTTAAGGTTTTTATCTCAAATTCCACAGGAAAGACAACACTCTTTCCATAGACTAATTCATAGGGAGAAAATCCTATAGTATTTCTCCAGATAGTTCTGTAGGCCCATAGTGCTTCAAGGAGCCTGTAGGACCAGTCCTTTCTACTTTCCTTCACTGTTTTTGTGAGAATGGCTTCTATTACTTTGTTTGTGCTTTCCACCTGTCCATTGTCTTGGGGGTGGTATGCTGTAGTCATTCTCTGCTGAATAT
>JZKD02S0025147.1:21960-39044 GCA_000966675.3 Picea glauca | reverse complement strand
AAATAGAGACTTCAGTACTAACACTCTTTCATGAAAACAGTAATGCAGAAAACAATTAACTCTATCTAACAGAGAACAAAGCCACCTAGTTCCTTCCTTTCTAAGCAGGAGCCTTCAGCCTTATTTCTGTTTTAGAACACTTGTGAGGTTGAGGCTTACAGAGAACAGGGCAGTCTGATCCCTTCCTTTCTGAGCAGGGATCCTTAACCCAGTTTCTGGCTAGCACAATTGCAGAAATAATGGAAGTCTACAGAGAACAGGATGTTTTGGTTCCTTCACAAGGTGTTTTGATTCCTTCCTGTCTGAGTAGGAACCCTTAACCAAATCCCTGGCTAGCACACTTGCAGAAGTAAATGAAATCTACAGAAGACAAGGTGTTTTGATTCCTTCCTGTCTGAGCAGGAACCCTTAACCAAATCTCTGGCTAGCACACTTGCAGAAGTAAATGAAATCTACAGAAGACAAGGTGTTTTGATTCCTTCCTGTCTGAGAAGGAACCTTTAACCAAACCTCTGGCTTGCACACTGACAGAAGTAAATGAGATCTACAGAGGGTAGGATATTCTGATTCCTTCCTGTCTGAGCATGAACCTTTAACCCAGTCTCTGCTAGCCTCATAAAATCATCACACAAGATTGTTGATAAAAAGAATTACAAATTCCATTCAATAAAATAAGACAGAGTCAGTAGTTTTTCAGCAAAGCAGAATCCATTAAAAATAGTGTTTCAGCAAACGACAGTTAAACAAAGTATAAACATAAATTGTACTAACACACTTCTAAATAATGGGTGAATCTTGTGAAGAAGGTGGGCCCTCCCTTCTCACAAGATTCCCCTGAAATGAAAAGATAAAGAAGGATACTCAAAGCAGTCTTATATTCATCTGTCGAAATATCACATTACAATTTGGAAAAATAGAGTATGTCCCGCTTCTCTGGAGTTGCTTCAATACAAAAACTTGGATCCCTCGAATGGTGATTTCCTCTGATTTAAAGAGGAAATCCCTTCGATACAATAATTACAATTCATATCTGAGTCCTATCCTAAATAAGATCTTCTTTCTAAACCAGCATAGGATGTCCTAGTCTCACGCAACCAAATTCTATTACAGGAGCTGAATGGGGCATTGTTGTTATGACTGATGTAACAACTTCTCTCTGTTGTTGCTAATGCTATTTCAGCATCACAATTCATGGGTTGTTTCAACCATGTGAATTGCGCTCTGACTATGTCGGCATTCTTGTTGACCGCTTTAACTGTAACTACTTCCTTTGAGTTTCAACATCGTTGGTCCTAGTGGCTTCCTCTGTGTTTCAACATCTGCAACTTTGGACTGTGTAACAGCTCTGTGTTTCAGCATCTGCAACCTCGGACTATAAGGCAGCTTCATGTTTCAGTATCTGTGTCCTTGAACTATAAGGCAGCTTCGTGTTTCAGCATCTGTTCTGTGTTTCAGCAACAGTGACCTTGGATAGTTCTGTGTTTCAGCAATAGGCCTCAAATGCTAATCTGCAGTTTTGGACACTTATGCATTTCTAATCAATGGTTAAGTACGAGAGTGATGTAAAATATTATGTAAAATAGATTAAACGTATAGTAATGAGAAGGGACATTGTATACCTTTGAGATGATCAGATAAAGTGATAGTATGAGTCTAAATGTAGGTAATCAAGAGTATAATTGTGCCAAAAAGTATAGGCAAAAAGGTACATTGTGTGGTCCTAACAATGACCACTTGTTCCAGCTATGCACCTTGTCCCTCAATCTCCTCAAAAAGTGTGTAGGCTTTGTCCTGTACTAGTTGAATCCTTTGGGTCACTTCCATGACTTTACTCTGGATGGCATGGACCTGCTACTGAACTGTGCGTTGTTCTTGTGACCTTTTCATCTTCTCGATCACTAACAGTATCTTCAACTGTAATTGTACTGTCGCTATTTTTTTCTTTTCTTCCTGGAGTTGTGACTCCAATTTCCTTAGTTCTGGGTCCTCTAGAAGGCACTCATAGGTCTGCACACTTTGATTTCTAAGTTTCTTGCATTCTAAGCCCAATTCCTTGATTCTACCGACTGCGCTCCAGGTAGTTTCTTCCCTTTGATCTCTCACTTCTTGCGGAGTGCTTGGCACTTTTTGCAATTCTAGTTCTGTTACTCTTGCTTGGAGCTACTACATGGCTTCAATGAGCTTCACCACTTGGCTCTCATATTTTTCCTCTTCCATCTATGCCAGGCCCTAAATAGAGCAAAGTGATCTAGTGATGGCTTCTTTAACTCCAATCTGCTCTGCAAGCAATTGTTCTTTTTCTTTCTGGAGTTGCACTTTTTCCTCTGCAAACTTTGCCTGGAGGTCATATTTCTCTTGTTGCACAACCTGATGTTGCTCTAGGGATTCCTACTTTGCTTGCTTCAATGTCATTGTGGCCTACTCTATTTCTTCCTAGACCCGACGCAGGTGAGCCTTTATTGCATCTGTTATTCTACGTAGCTGGGCAGGCTCATCTCCTACTTCTATTCCCCCTGATGACAATGCCACAATATATACTACACGGCTCAAATAAAGAGCCTGTTGTACCCCTTTTATATCTGCTTTGATCCTGTCATACATTGTCTATTTTTTGGCTTTGCTTGACTTCAAAATGTTCTTGGAAGTAGCTAATATAGCTGCAATGATGAAGTCAATATCATCCACTGTAAGTATAGTCTGTAAGTGGGGTTTATTGGCATGTGACTTCTTCTGCGTTGAGGGTTTCTTTGGAGAAACCTTTCTTTTCTTGGATGTCTATGTCTCCGTAAGGGGATATTTCGATGGTGTTACTTCGCCTTGTTCCTTCTTGTCTTCTTCCTCTTCATCCTCTTATTTGTATACTTCATCTCCTCCTCCACCTTCATGTGAATCTGGTGTAGTCTCCTCTGATGCACTGTTCATTTCTTGTACATCTTCCTTCTTCTTCCTCTTGCTACGAATGGGTCCATCATACTCTTTGTGGGTGACTATAGGACTTCCAATGAGGTCAGGGTCATAGAGTTCTGTCTGTTTGAATGGTACAACTAATTTCACAGGCCATTCCTTGGTTATTTCCTCCATATCCTCCTCAATGAGTTTGTAATAGGACTGGATCTATTCCTTCTGTTCGTATCCACATGCAGTGATGTAAACAAAGTGTCTATCTATGTGGAACTTTGCTCTTCGCCTGAAACTGTGCAGTCTATTCAGCATCATGCGAGGGAAGGATTCAATGGCCCTCTTCAGTTGCAAGTAATAGCTCTGGAACACCACATTGGACTACCATTTCTTTGCCATGTTGCTAGAATACCAGAGGCTAGTGAACCTCATAGCCAGAGGTTCAGACAGCTCTACTTCAGGGAAGGTTTCTCCTTCCGACATACCCCAAGCGATGAAGGCAACGAGAATCAACAACCATATGAAGTGAAACTCGTAGCCTTGGTCATGTGCTTCATGACAATATTTCTCCAACTAGTTGACGAGGTACCTCGCCCAGTTCATATGCATCCCTTCAATGCACTTTCCTGCAAGGTCGATGACGAACCCCATGACCTGCGTCGGTCTGTTCTTCCTGGTGAACTTACCAACAATCAACTAGCAAGATAGGAACACTGTACCATTTTGGATGGAGGCTAACTTGTAGCCCCACTTTCCTTTTTCCGCATCATTGTAGGTGTCCTTTATTCACTAGGCCAGGGTGTGATTTGCAGCATTCCCTGGGTGAAATCTTGAGGGTATGGTCCTTGCATGCTCAATCTAGTGGTCCGGTGGATCAACGTCGGATCTATAATGATGCACCTATCCAACCATAGGTAATCACCATGGTATCATGACAGGAGGCGTTTAACGCATGCATTAACCTCCTGATGTCTACCGAAGTGTGGTATCTTCATCACATTAAGGATGGTTTACCTTGCGATGTCCATGGTCCATGGCTAGGCGATTATCTTCGAATTCTTCCCCATTGTCTTTTTCAAGTACTTATGTGGTGCGAGAATTCCATAATTCTTGCGATATCCCAAGTTGAACTCACTGATCTTTAGCGTTAGAATCTGTCCCAACTACAGTCCAAATGCACATATCCCCTTCAGGAGGTACGCAGTGATCAATGTATAGTCTAAGTCCCTTGGGATGTTGTCACAACTAATCGTGCCAGCTAGAGGCAGGATATAGCTAGGCACAAACGACAGGATGAGCTTCGCATTCACCAAGTTTTCACGATGCTTGCTCTGTTTCTATGTTGCAGTTCAAGATGGCCCAGATCGACATGTAGTCGATGGGGAGGCTTTCAATCCTCAGGTCGATGAGGCTTGTTCTCTTGTTGACATGACCTTCTCTACCATGAGGTTAATCAAAATCTCTTCGATGGATTTCTTTATTGCGCTAAGGTCACTCGACATGCATGCTCGTGATCAAATGTTTCAGATAGGTGGACAAATGCTCAAGGTAAGCAGAAAAGGTGGTGAGGTCTCAATAAGCACTGCACGAAAGCAATTAGTTCTCTATGGGATTGGATAATCACAATTCACAAAAGTGTCCTTGATGCAACATTAGACAAGATAAATATACAACATTGTAACAGATTCCTCCAATGGGCCAAAAATCCTCAATCAATACGATTCCATCCGTTATAGGATGGTCCCAATGGTCCAATGGTGATTTTTTTCGGCAATAACTACGTTTCTAGCCATTTTGGAGCATTGTTCTAATGCTCGGGGTGCCTCCAACTGTCATATTTCTTTGTCATGGAAAAGTTCCAGTCGGTGTGTTTCATCTATTCTGGTGAGGTTCAAGTTCTTCAAGGCTTCCTTCGACGAAGTCCTCTCTGGGACCTCTTGCAACTTTTCTATCTTTTCTTTCTTCTTACTAAGATTTATTTCTTTCTTTTTGGTGATCTGCTTCTTTGGATTCCTATTTCCATTATTGTTCTTATCTTTTCTTAGCATAGTAACTTCACACTACTGAGGGTCTTTTACAGGGTTCAAGGGTAATACTTTTTCTCGTACTATTTCTTGAGTAGGTTTTGTTCTCTTCTGCATGGATAAGTTCTGTAAGCCTTCTTGCGTTCTTTCAACTTCGACAACTAAGTCTATGGCCCTCAGTTGCTTCAACTTGTTATCATTTTCTTCTATTAAGTGCGCTATTCTCTTAGCCATGAAATCCCTTAATTATTTCTTTTTTTGTTCTATACCTTCCTCTTCTTCTCTCCTTCGGATCTGATCTCTCTCAATCCAAGTCCTTCCTAACAAAAGTGCAAAAGGGGCATTGTTCTCAACAAACTAAATGACCTTGAATTCTTCTTCTGTCGATTTTCCATGAGCACTCATAGGTACATGAGTAAGTATTCCACATAGGGTTATCATCTTTCCTTTAAACAATCATATTCCTCCCAGTGAAGGAATCATAGCAGGCTTTCCCAAAATTTCCCAAGTACTTTCTGGCATAATGTTCACCTATGTTTCTGCATCTAATAGGCAGTCTATGTCGAAGTCTCCTATTCTTGTTTCTATACACTCTTTCTCTTTTAATATATCTGATAAACTGATGTCTCTGTGATCATTTAGTGTGTCTTTCATCTACAATAATATAGCCTTAGATTATTTCTCGTTCTTTAGCATATTCTTAGTCTCTTGACCTTCCTCGTGGTTTTCTTGTTTCATGTTCAACTTCTCAACTTAATCAATCATTCTAGGGCAATCTAAAACTTCATGTCCAATATCTTTACAACAAAGGAAAATAGGAGCTCTACTAGGGAATTCCTTAGCAAAATTCCATGGTCTTCTACAATTATAACAAAGAGTCAATCTTGTCTTTCTCTTAAACGATCCCCAACCTTTCCTGTACTATGCTCTGGGATCATAGTGGTGGACCTGTAAAAAATTATTTCTAGGATCCTTCATCCACTTGTTAGTCCAAAAATTCTTTCTATGCATATGAATAACATATATTTCACTATTTCTATCAGGTCTATTCATATCCCATCTTATTTCTTCTAGTTGTGTCCTAATTTTCAAGCTAAGATGAAATCTATCAAATATACCTATATCCATTCTTTCGAAACACAAAGTTCCACTTACCTTACCTTCATCAGAACACAAATCTTTAAGATCTTACCTATTTTCTTCAGATCGAGATTCTCTTCTTCACACAAAGCTTCACAAGTCAAGTAGATTACTGAGCACTATAGCAACAGATCTACACACAGAGCTTTCTCTTTTCTTCAGTTCCCAACAATCACAGTTTTAGGTCCTGGAAACCGAACCATTTGTTGGTACATGGGCAGACTTGGGGTTCAACGCTTCAACAATGCACCAACAAAACCCTAACTACCGACCCTTTTTCCAACACATGCGAAGCAGATGAAGTCTCACCCGAGGTAGAGGAAGGGGCTGTTGTAGGACTCAAGTGTCTACAACCTAGCTGGGACAGAGATCTGTGATCACAATACTTAACAGAGAACTTAGCAATTAATGTTCCTTAGTCTTTGACCCTTATTCACATCACCGGTAAAAACCCTAATTACATAACAACGTAGTATTCAACAAGATCTAATCATATCTAACCATTTAACACCTGGCATCAAAGAGATATAGCATTCATTCATGTTATTAACCACTAAGCTACTACATCATATGCATCTAATATACATAAAGATTCAATGCTAAGCATAAATCACATCAATAACACAAAGCAATCACAACACATGATATACTTGGTTCACCCCTAGCATGGGGCTACATCCACCAACTCTTCGTCTTCTTTATTATCTTCTTTCAATCTGCCTACATGCATAGAGCCACAAAACCAACTCTGCATAGGATAGGATATCTATGCACACTTCGCCAGATCATCCTTCCCTAAGTTTGGCACAACACATATCCTTCTTACAATCACTTGCACTTAACTCTGCAAGTTCTCAACACATAGTATGCAGAGAGCCTTCAAAACTGATCGCACCTAGCAACCTTTACATATCTTGCACAAAGCCAACTTAGGTCTTCTTATTCTTAAAATTCCTTGCTACTTATTTATACATTTACAAACGGGGCCTAAGCATGGGAAACCCATCGACATCCTATACCCATTACATAAGCCCTAAACCCAAAAATCCCACAAAAAGGAGGCAAGATCCCGCGATCTTTGCTTCGCCTGGGTGCTCTATCTTCAACTAGCCTATCAAAGTCCCCAAAGTGGTCAAACACAACCAAGACTCTCCAAAATTTGGTTGAGGGCCAACATATACCGATCAACAAGCTCTCTTGTATTGGTATTTGAATAGGGAGATCAATCCCATATCATTGGATTGAAGAGGGAGGATATCTACAGTGGGAAACCTTTTTTCGTTTTAGAGTTGCTAGAATGTTAATTACGAGGCGATTTAAGAATTAATCCGAAGCATCGATCAGTCAGGTTTCGTGTCACTCGCTCATTAAAAACCTGCTTTGTTGGAGTGGCAAAACAGTGAGGACCGTTCGTCCCATCGTTTGATTAAGACATAGTCATCCATTTGAGAGGGTGGAAAATCATAAGTTAGAGCCAAATTGGTTCATGTTAGGTCACAAGACCTGGTCATATGTTAAAGGAGATAAGATTCAGACCTTATTTATAAAAATAACTTCATTAATTTTTGAGTTATACCATGGATCTAACCCTCGGTCCTATTGGAAATCAAAGATAGAGCACCACTTCAATAACAAAACAAGAGAACATGTTGTTTCTAGGTTGCAATAAAAAAATAACAGGATTTGGACATTGGTCCAACCGGGCTATCAAGTGGTATCATATCCTATTGAGTGTTGTCTTTAGTAATCATGCCTCCTAGAAGAGGTAGACCACCAATGGGAGTCGTTGCAGAGCTACAGAATGAACTCATGACATTTCAGGTTAGGATGGAAGCCATGGAAGCAACTCAGAGGAGAGAACCTAAGAGAGGAGATGTCAGTGAGGTTGAAGACATAAGATTTAGTGAAGAAGGAGAAGCCCTAGGAGGTAAAATAGGTGAAGAACAGTTGTTAAGGTTGGTTACAAAGGTAGGAGACGTACCTAAAATGGAAGTTCCAATGTATGAAGGGAACTTAAATGTTGAGGAATTGCTTGATTGGATCAATGCAATGGAAAAATATTTTGATTATGAGGATATAGATGAAGAGAATAAATTCAAGCATGTTGTAACAAGGCTGAAATGATATGTCGCCTTATGGTGGGATTCATTTTAGGCTGACAAAAGAATGAAAGAAAAATCCAATATTAAGAGATAGGATAGAATGGTAGCCAAGATTAAGGCTAAATTCATGCCAAAGGACTATAAGTTGAATATGTTCAAGACATTATAGAATTTGAGAAAAAAAGGTATGTCAGTGAAGGAGTACACTGAATATTTCTACAGACTAAACATCATATTAGGTCATGTAGAAGATGATGCTGATAAATTTTCCAGGTATATCAATGGAATAAGGTATGAAATTCAGGATGAAATCAATCTAGTAACTTTGAAGACTGTGGAATATGCTTATCAAGAAGCCTTGAAAGCAGATAAATTGGCTGGGAAGCATAGTGAAAGAACCAGAGGAAGAATTTCATCCAAAGGAAAAGGATCATCCAAAGGGACATTTCAGAATATGAAAGAAGAAGCAAGAAACTCTAGTAGCTAATCACTAAGAGAAGGAGAATCCATAGAAAGAATATTCTTCTCAAGAGGCAGAGGAAGAGGTAGAGAGACCAGGTATTATGCCTATGGAAATATAGGGAATATGTCTTGGGATTGTCATGAAAACAAATCAACAAACCCCAAAGGAGTTCTCATTGCAGAAGCTCAAGAAAATAGAGAAGAACTAGCAGTGAAAGATGTTGGATCATGTTGTCATTAATGCCAATGGTTTGATTGATTGATGTCATTGATTGATGTCAAGTGATTGATTGATGTCAAAGGATTGATTGACTGATGATTTATGTAATACAATATGCAGTGTCCTTGATGAGAATGTGTTAGTGACATTTCTTGTCCTAGGCACAAGAGTATTCAGGTCTGCAAGTTGTACGAGGAGCGCCCAAGCGCAGCATGGAAAAATCTCGTTTCAAGCTTCCAGCCAGTAAGCGAGCGATATTATATTGACGATGGTCCAGATCCTTTCATAAGAGAAGATCGATGGTCAGCAGGAAATCGTGGATAGTAGAGTTGCGCCGAGATTAGCGCAAATAGATCGCGCTCATATTGTATGCAGGGAAGAATAAAAGTCGTCCATCCGAGGGATGCGTGGCGCGAGATCCAGTCGCATCAGCTTTTCAGCAGTCACGAGTTCAAGGGGTGAAGGTTTTATGTCATTGTACATTTCGAAACCCCGAAGCGTCGATGGCGCCCAAAGTCGGGCCCGCAGTATCAAGGGGCAGTCTCAGCCATCCATTTGAAGCGAACACCTGCTGCGCGATTAGGCTCCTCGCCTTTTCACCCATCATGGCTTTGAAGCGCAAGTAGCAGCTCCCTCATATCCGCGATGCATGAAGTAACGAGAGCGTCCAGGACCTGGGGCCCACAGCAGGGTCGGGAGAGTTTAGGACCATCAGATTTGGAGGACACGTGGCACCCAATTGAGTCGTCTCGACATTTCATGATGCAGGAGCATCGCCAACACATGAAGCGAGCCGGCGCGGAAGCGGAAGATAGCTGGATAAGCCAGCACAATTTTGAAATTGCTTTGGAATTTTTGTGTGATCTTAAGTGAGACATTAAGATGAGGCGCACTTGTATATTGTAAATGGACCTTGAGAGAATAGCTCTCATCCTTTAGTAGATAGACGACATTAATATATTTAATGCAGGTAGATAGAAATTTATTCATAGATTAGACAGTTTTATAAATAAGGATGGAAAGTGGATATAGACACCTTCATTGTATCATTGTAACATTAGCCTGGGCATAGAAGAGATGAAGGAGAGCAAGAGCAAGCAGAGAGTTGTGTAAAGAACACCCATGTACAGATATTTGAATTAATAGAAGAACCTGATTCAAATCCATGGTTTGTGTTGTTCTCTGTGTATTTGATGATTGATATGCTCATGAATGTTTTCTTCCTGTTATACATTTTATTTTATATGTTGTGTATGCGATTTCATGTATGAATTGAAGTCTGAGAGGGAGATGGAATGAGTTTCAATTGTTTCTCTATTTGAGCCAGAGGATTCCTGCAAGGAGTGCAGTTGAATTGTCTGCAAGGAGTGCGTTGACAGAGGGTTCATATAGAGACATCTTTTGTTCTCACTCAACCTAGAAGTGAAGTTGAGCACATGGGTCGTGCAAGGAGTGCGCAGGCCAGGTGAAGCTTCAGGGTTGCGAACCTGAGTGAATTATTGAGAGACTGTTGTTGTAGGCGTGCGCAGAGTCGAAAGACTTCAACACGTAGCCGTGATTGAAGGTTTTCCGCAAGGAGTGCAAGCAAGGAGTTCCTTTTGAGAACTTAAAGAAGTGGGAAAATCTCAGGAAGTATAGGCTTTCGAACCCATGGAGGAATAGCGTAGGGAAGCCACGACTTGAAGTTTGCAAGAAGCGTTGCAGGGTTGCGAGTAGGCGAATGAGTTCCGTGGAGAGGGACATTTAGTCATTCCGTGAGTTTCTTCGGAAGAAACAGATGGTCGGTATTCTCCGAGGAGAATCCGTGAATCTCCGCGAGTCGTCAGATCTTGTGGAGGTGCAGGGGAGATACAATGGTGTATTCTCGAAGGTTTAAGCTTAGGACAGATAGAGTGTTGATCCAAGTCAGTCAGGATCATTGAATCTACACGTATATCGTGGATCGGGGTTTCGTGAATCGAATCTCCAAAATATTGCAACATAAATTGCGAAATCATGAAACACGATATCCCGATAGATCAGAACCGTCCATCAGTGGGGACGCGTGTCATAAAGCCTGATGAAGTCAGAGTTTGGAATATCAAAGGTCTTGAGGATAGGATACTCAGACAGCTTGGAATCGTGAAATGCGATGTCCCAACGGTAAAAGGACAGTGTGGGCCATAGCAGGATTAGTGGAGGACAGGTGGCACACCGTATCGGCATTTGGGCCCGAAATATTTGACATCAAGATTCGCAAAATCCGATATCCCGATGAAGTGACAGGACCGTTGGATAGTCAACCCGTGTGCCCATTAGAATTTTAGCGTATCGGGCATCGGGAGTCGGGGATACAAGTAAGTTGATATCGTGAGTTGTGAAATCGTGATAGAGAAGAAGTCCCGACAGGGTAAGATAAGGTCAGAATTGACTGAGGTATCGGGTCTCGGCGATCCAAGAGTTAGCGTTCGACCTTTGAACTCGCGAAGTTGTGAGTTCCGATCCTCCGATAAGTAAATATAGGGGATCGCGTGAATAGTGTTGTGGGTGTAGATTTCCTGATAGGGAAATAGAAGGACCGGTTAGTGTTCTTCGGCCCGAGGGGAAGAAAGATTCTGAGAGCGGACATACCTGTGGGTGTGGCTGCATCATTTCTCCCATCACAACTATGATAAGCAAGGATCAGCTCCTTCCTATTTGTGAATGCCGAAAGCCCCTATGGAAATAAAAGCAGGGTCACGGTTCATGGTCATTTGGGAAACAAAAGAGATAAGCAAAGGGGCCAAAAGCGTTGAGTCCAATCACCAAAAGGATCATCGCGATTTGCAGATGCCAACGGATATGATTTCTCTCCCGATTTCCGCTTGGAGTAAATGAAGGCAAGAATGGATGGTTGAAACCTCCTTTCATTCATTGAATATGAGATATGGAGGGTCTGGCAAGTGGTCTGTTTGAAGGAGTTCTATGTACTGATTATCCAAAGAAGCCATGCCGAAGTCCTCAATTAAACATAGAAGTCTGCACACTCCATTTTGGCCTTTAATGTTTTGGCTACCTCCCCTGCAAAGGCCATGCGAAGTTAAGGTAGCGTCTGTCATAGGTGCATGATCATCCTGATTCTGCATGGGCAGACTGTCAGAAGACATGCAGACACAATATTTTAATGCAGCGTCTTGTTTTTGCTGTTGTTGTTGTTTTGGAGTATATGTAGGCGTTTTCGCCATTTTTGTAAGCATCGATGGTAGAGCGAGGCTCCCGATTGTAATGTTTTAACAGATGCTCTAGTTTTCGGGTTATGCGTATGTATGTAAGATTTCTTGTTTTATGAAAGACAGTTTCCCTGTTTCATCTAGTTTTCATCTCATACTGAGCGAGTTCATGATTGACTGATTCACATGAATTATTGTAGTTGCGTTATGATAAAGGTTTTATTGTGATACTATTGTATTCCCTGGTTTTCTGTGTTTGAATGTAAGATGATCTCGTGTTTAAATGCATTTTCCTATAGTTTGCTAGAAGCCTGATGTTTATAATAGACCCTTCCACTCCTCTTATACAAGTCTTCCCCCTACTCACCCTTATTACAACTCACTGTCTGAATTTATCTAAGACCTCACTTGCCCATGCATGCCTAGCCTAGTTTCGGAGTTAGAACCACATCGTTTTGAGTTAAATTCCATATGATCACCCCATTAAACAAATCATGACATAAAGTGATGGGTGTCGGGCTCTGCTACTGCTGCAATCCAGGGGTGACTTCCGTCGCCAACATTTCTGGCGTCGTTGTTGGGGACGAAGTTGAAGATTTTCCTTGGGCAGAACGACATTGAGCCTCTATATCTGAAGGTGCATCAAACATCAGAGCCCTTAAAGATTGCTACTATGCACCTGGTGACTCCACTGTGGCGACTCCATTGTTTCCACATCACTGTTTCAGTTGTGACTACTATTAGCACACCTGAAAGCTGACCCTAAGGAGCTTTCTCGAGAAGGTTTCAGCAGCTGCTTTATCAGTCTGAGAAGCTTCCTAGGGTAACGACAACGTTAAGATCTGGCCTTTGATGGTGAACAAGGACCAGGCATATTTGAAGTTTCTCATGTTTCACCTGGCGATTCCATGATTCGAGGATTGATTGGCGACTCCACTATTTCGATATGGAGAAAATTATGGCTCAAAGGTTTTCTTTCTGTGAATTTTCCCAGATAGTTGGGTTTCCTAATGCACTTCCTAATAGAGACCAATGGGAAGATTTCCTCCCTGAATTTCATGCAACAAGTTGGGAGGAACCAATTGAGCATTTACTGGACTTCCATGAGGCTATTCACCGACACAATATCACGCATGAGGATGTCTGGATTAAGCTCTTCAAGTATTCATTGAAGGGAGCTACTCTTGAGTGGTGTCGATCGCTTCCCGCTGCGAGCATCTGCTCTTTAACAGGTTTTCATACAAATTTCAATTCATTTTGTAAAGACTACTATCCAGCTGATTGTTTGTTTGAAAACTGTTGTGAGGAGTTTTCTTCACTTCATGAAGCCTCTTCTATCCCTGAAGACCAGGTCCATGATGAATCTTTTACTATGGAGGAAAGCATTTTCCAGGAAAATATGGAGGTGTTGAATGATATTAATTGTGTTAGCCCTAGAACGGAAGCATCTGACATCATATCAGATGCCTATATTCCTTTAGATGTTCATAACGATCAACATGCCTCTTGTGGAAATTGTGAGTTTATAGAGCAAATGTGGTCCATGGTAGATGACTCACCTGGATATCGGGTTGAAGCAGATGTTCCTAGCAGCGCTGCTCATGATAACGAAGACCCTCTCTTTTTAAAAGAGGGGTTAGTTGTGGAAGAGGATTCTTCTCTTTTCCCCCAGGGGGTTTCTCATGATATATGTTTACCTGGGATTAAAGAGAAAAGGATTATGTATGGGCATCCGGAAGCAGCAGGTCCCACTGTCCCTGAAACAAAAATTTTTGACGGGATCACTATTCTGGAGGAGGGTCATATCAATGAAGGACAACCCATTTTTGATCTATATTATAGTGATGATGAGCAACAAGCTTATCCTACATTTGATCACTATAAAGATACTGAAGATCTAGTCAGCAAGCAGAACCACCCCATGGTCCCTATTTATGATAAATATGAATCTAACCCGGGGGAGAGCCAAGAAGAGGAAAAGGAACCATAGGAACAACTGAGCACATATTTCATTCCAGAGCCAGTCAACGAGAAGCTACCACCTGAGATTAGTGAGCCTATGTCAGTTGTCCACTCACCTGTGCTTATCAAAGATATTCAACCACATGTGAGCAACTTTGTAGCAGAGGAGGTTGCCTGTCACCAATTTTCTGAAATTCGCCACTCATTCTATGACCCTGTCGGCGAATACATGGAGTGGCATAGCCTTTATGCCTTGGAGCCACCCTATTCCATATCAACTTCACCCTGTGAGGAGAAGTTGAAGAGTGTAGCCATTCTGCTGTCACGGTTACACTATCTATTGTTGATCATCGACATAAGGAAGGAGCTTCTATCCAGGAAGCTGCTTGAATGGCTATGGTGGAAGTTTTCTTTCACCTAGCCCATGTAAAATATTTTATTAGCATTAGGACTATATATAAATAAGCTCCTTTGAGCATGTAGCTTTATTTTGTTACTTTTATTTTTCGGCCTATATTTTTAGCAGTGGGATGTTTTGAGCATGACTCCATAGCCCAACAGCAAGGCACTGAAGCTGCAGAATGAGTTCTTAGAGCATCATAGGGACGACTCTATCCCCCATGGAGCCTAATGTTAGCAACATTTCTTGTCCTAGGCACAAGAGTATTCAGGTCTGCAAGTTGTACGAGGAGCGCCCAAGCGCAGCATGGAAAAATCTCGTTTCAAGCTTACAGCCAGTAAGCGAGCGAAATTATATTAACGACGATCCATATCCTTTCATAAGAGCAGATCGATAGTCAGCGGGAAATCATGGATAGTAGAGTTGAGTCGAGATTAGCGCAAATAGATTGTTCCCATATTGTATGCAGGGAAGAATAACAGCCGTCCATCCGAGGGACGTGTGGCGCGAGATCTAGTTGCGTCGGCTTTTCGATAGTCACGGGTTCAAGGGGTGAAGGTTTTATGTCCTTGTACATTTTGAAACCCTGAACCCCAAAGTACCGATGGCGCCCAAATTCGGGCCCGCAGTATCAAGGGGCAGTCTTAGCCATCCATCTGAAGCGGACACCTGGCACACGATTAGGCTCCCCGCCTTTTTTCCCATCATGGATTTGAAGCGCAAGTAGCAGATCCCTCATATCCCCAATGCGCAAAGTAACGAGAGCGTCCAGGACCTGGGGCCCACAGCAGCATCAGGAGAGTTTAGGACCATCAGATTTGGAGGACTCGTGGTGCCCAATTGAGTTGTCTCGGCGTTTCGCCCATTGCAACTATGATAAGTAAGGATCAACTCCTTCCTATTCATGAACGCTGGAAGCCCCTATGGAAATAAAATCAGGGTCACGGTCCGTGGTAATTTGGGAAACAAAAGAGCTAAGCAAAGGGGCCAAAAGCATTGATTCCAGTCGCCGAAAGGATCATCGCAATTTCCAGATGCCAGCGGATACGATTTCTCTCCCGATTTCTACTTGGAGTAAATGAAGGCAAGAATGGATGGTTGAAACCTCCTTTCATTCATTTAATATGAGATATGGAGGGTCTGGCAAGTGGTTTGTTCGAAGGAGTTCTATGTACTGATTATCCAAAAAAGCCATGCCGAACTCCTCGATTAAACATAGAAGTTTGCACACGTCATTTTGTCCTTTAATGTTTCAGCTACCTCCCCTGCAAAGGCCATGCGAAGTTAAGGTAGCGTCTGTCATAGGCACACGATCATCCTAAGTCTGCATGGGCAGACTGTCAGAAGACATGCAGATGCAATATTTCAATGCAACGTCTTGTTTTTGTTGTTGTTGTTGTTTTGGAGTATATGTAGGCGTTTTCGCCATTTTTGTAAGCATCGATGGTAGAGCGAGGCTCCCGATTGTAATGTTTTAACAGACGCTCTAGTTTTTGGGTTATGCATCTGTATGTAAGATTTCTTGTTTTATGAAAGACAGTTTCCCTGTTTCATCTAGTTTTCATCTCATACCGAGGGAGTTCATGATTGACTGATTCACATGAATTATTGCAGTTGCGTTATGATAAAGGTTTTATTGTGACACTATTGTATTCCCTGGTTTTCTGCATTTGATGTAAGATGATCTCACGTTTAAATGCATTCTCCTACAGTCTGCTAGAAGCCTGATGTTTATAACAGACCATTGCACTCCTCTTACACAAGTCTTCCCCCTACTTACCCTTATTACAACTCATTGTCTGGAGTTATCTAAGACCTCACTTGCCCATTCATGCCTAGCATAGTTTGGGAGTTAGAACCACATTGTTTTGAGTTAACTTCCATCTGATCACCCCATTAAAAAAATCGTGACATAAACTGATGGGCATCGGGCTCTGCTCCTGCTGCAATCCAGGGGTGACTTTCGTCGCCAACATAATGCATAGATGAAGATGGATCAATGAGTTTTCATTGATACATGATGAAGATGGATCGATGTGGTTCCATTGGTATATGATGCATTGTTGGAAAAATGTATAGATGACTCATTATTGTCTTATCATGATTCATAAGGTGCAAAAATGGATGAACTCCAAAGTGGTCCCCTTATGGTGAAAGCCCTCATGGGAAGACACTTTGTGGATTGATTTATCCTAGAAGAATGGTTGGAGGACCCATGCTCTCATTATTCTCTTATCATGATTGCTAAGGTGTACAAATGGATGAACTCAAAAGTGGTCCCCTTATGGTGAAAGCCCTTACGGGAAGACGCTTTACGGATTGAGTTATCTTAGAAGAAAGGTTTGAGGACCCATGCGTGTATGAGGAATAATGAGATGAAGATCAAGGAAATTGTTGGTGAAACTATCCTAGATGGATAGTTCTTGTCATGTCATTTCTGGTGGTATGTGGAATGTCACATAAATCCTCCTAGTTTGTGAGTTATGGCCTTACAAAGATGAAGGACCCTCACATGAAGGCTTGAAGCCCCCAAAGTCAAAGAAGTCAAAGTGACCTAAAAGAAGAAATGATATAATAAGGTGACAAAATCAAGAAGAAATATTTATGGAAAGTGGTTAACCCTAAAAATAAGAAAAATAGGTTAAGTGACCTAGAAATGGGTTAATATTATTTATTCAAGGTGGATTA
>JZKD02S0025147.1:9484-21818 GCA_000966675.3 Picea glauca | reverse complement strand
TTGGCACAGGTTGGTGCATGGTTGATGCTCTTGTTTATGGTACATATTGATATTTGTTGAGGATTGTTGCCTCATCTCAGTTGGTGCTGAGAATGCAAGATGAGTCTTGCATATAAATCTGGTTCTCTTGTAGAGTTGTACTCTATTCAGTTGTTTCCGATAAACCCCAAGGATTGTAGTCCTTAATAAAAAGAAAATTGTACATACATCTTGTGTTCTTTGTTTTGATTGTGGTGATGACTTGTTGATGATATATTGCTGATATATGTTGATGATATGTGCTCACATATAACTGGTTATAAATTGAATGCTAATTGATGATTTTTTGTGCAAGAGGGAAGTTTTGGGAAAAAGAGCCCCACACTCATTCACCCCCCCTCTAAGTGTGGTAGGTGTGTCCAACAAAAGAAGAGACTCCTGAGATTGGAGAAGCACTTATGTTGAAGAGGGTTTTAATTAAAGCACAAAAATAAATCCATGAACCAACAAAGAGGAAAAACTTGTTCAAAACCACATGCAAATAAAGAGGAAAGGTATGAAAAGTGGTCATTGACAGTGGTAGTATAGATACTTGGCTTCTACAGAAATGGTGGAGAAATTAGGACTACCAAAAGTGGCACATCGTACTCCATATAAAGTGTCTTTGTTGTAGAAGAGACATCAAATTTTGGTAAGTGAACAATGCACAGTAGAAATTCAAATTGGTAGTTATAAGGATGAAATTTTGTGTGATGTAATTCCCATTGATGTTTGCCATATTTTGTTGGGGAGACCATGGAAATATGATAGGAAAGAAATGCATGATGGAAGAAATAATGCATACACCCTTGAGAAGAATGGGCACAAACATGTGTTTCTACCATTGAAAGCTAATGGAACCAAGGAGGAAGATGGTCCAAGTATAATAATCACTAATGGGAAGGAAATCTTGTAGGAAATTAAGAAGGAAGATGAGGTACAGTTTGTTGTTGTTGGTAAGTCAAGAGTAATTCTCACTAGCACCACTATAAATGATTTACCTATTGAAGTTCAGGCATTGTTAGATGAATTTGCTGATATAGTAGTTAATGAATTTCCTAATACTTTTCCTGAGATAGTTTTCCAAGCAAAGCTTCATACAGGTTGACACAAAGAGAAAATGAAGAAATCAAAAAGCAATCCCAGGAGCCGTTGGACAAAGGTTTGGTCAAGGAGAGTGTAAGTCCATGTGAAGTACCTACTTTATTGAGTCCAAAGAAGGATGGTGGTTTGAGGATGTGTACAAACTCCAAAGCAATCAACAAAATAACAATCAGGTATAGATTTCCCTTGCATAGAATGGATAATTTAGTGGATTCTTTAAGTGGACATTTTTTTTTTCTAAGATAGACTTGAAGAGTGGTTATCATCAGATAAGGATGAGGGAAGGAGATGAGTGGAAGGAAACCTTCAAGACAAATGAAGGACTATATGAATGTCTTTTCATGCCTTTTGGCTTGACAAATGCTCCCAACACATTCATGAGATTAATGAATAAAGTGCTCAAGGAATTTATTGGAAAATTTGTAATTGTTTATTTAGATGATATCTTTGTCTACAACAGAACTAAAGAGGAACATTTGATATGTTTGAAGTTGGTATTGAAGAGATTGTGATGGGAGAAGCTTTTAATAAATCTAAAGATGTGTTCTTTCATGAAGATAGAACTGGTTTACTTGGGTTTTTTTATTTCTCAAGAGGGATTGAAGATGGATCCAGAGAAGGTAAGAGCTATAAAGGAGTGGCCTTCTCCAAAACAAAAGTTTGAGGTAATAAGCTTTCAAGCATTGGAAAGTTTCTATAGAAAACTCATTATAAATTTTAGTAGTATTTGTGCTCCTATAGTAGATACCATAAAGAAGGTCCATCGGTCTTTTAATTGGACAAGAGATGCTAAAAAGGGATTCAAATTGTTAAAAGAGAAGATTACAAAGAAACCGGTTTTTATTTTACCATATTTTCAAAATCCTTTTCAAGTTAGATGTGATGCAAGTGGGGTGGAAATTGGTGTTGTATTGAGTTAAGAAGATAAACATGTTTCCTATTTTAGTGATAAGTTGAATGATTCCAAGAAGAAATATTCAAATTATGACAAAGAGTTTTATACATTGATATGGACCCTTTAGAAGTGGAGGATTTACCTTATTCCTAAAGAATTCAACTTATATTATGATAACCATGCATTGCAATTCATAACCAAGCATGAGAAATTAAATAAAAAACATGCCAAATGGGTAGAATTCATGCAGAATTTTACTTTTGTTATCAAACATATTAGTGGGAATGCTAACAAGGTTGCATATGCTTTGAACAGGGGATGTTTAATTTTGCAGGAATTTCAAGTAAGTACGTTGGGATTTGAGCATCTCAAAGAGATGTATGGAGAAGATCTAGACTGTAAAGAATCCTATGAAGCATGTGAAAATAAAGTGATGGGATATTGGAGTCCTTGGATGCAGTACATGATACATGAGGGATTGATGTTCAAAGGTAGTCAGTTGTGCATTCAAAAGTGTTCAATGATGGACCACTTGCTAAAAGAAAATCACAGTGAAGGATTAGTTGGTCATTTTGGCAATGACAAGACGTTTTCCCAATTAAGTTCTTCTTATTTATGGCCAGGTATGAGGTATGATGTGGACAGATTTGTTGTTAGGTGCATAATTTTCCAATATGCCAAAGGGAAGAAAGAGAATGCAGGTTAGTATAAGTCATTTCCTATACCAGATAGGCCATGGGATGTCATAAGCATGGAGTTTGTTTTAGGTTTTCCTAGAACACAGAAAGGAAACAATTCAATCTTTGTAGTTTTTGATAGATTTTAAAAGATGGCACACTTTATGTCTTGTTATAAAAGTAGTGATGCAACACACATAGAAAACTTGTTCTTTAAGGATATTTTGAGATTGCATGGATTTCCCAGGAGTATAGTTTCATATAGAGACACTAAATTTGTTGGACATTTTTGGAGAACCTTGTTGAAAAATCTTGGAAAAATCTTGGAAAAAACTTTTCATTTAGTTCAACCTAACACCATTATACTAATGGAAAGATTGAAGTGGTAAATAGAAGTTTGGGTAACTTGCTAAGGAGTTTAGTTTATGAACATAAAAGTCAGTGGGATAAAGTTTTACCAAAATATGAATTTTCTTATAATGACTCACCTAACATGAGTATAGGAAAGTGTCCATTCAAAATAGTGTATGGATTGCATCCAAGGGGTGTTTATGAACTCAAAAATTTGGGAAAAGAAGAATTGAGGAGTACAAATGCAAATCATTTTGTTGCGGACATGCATAAGTTACATGAACAAGTCAAGGAGAAACTACAAGACATTAGTCAAGGGTATAAGAAGAGGGAAAATTTGAAAAGAAGAGACAATAAATTTGAGATTGGATACCAAGTGTTGGCACATCTGATAAAAGAGAAATCCCAAGGGGAGAGTATAACAATCTAAAATTGAAGAAAATAGGACCATGTAAGGTCCTGCGGAAATTTTCTAGCAATGCTTATGAAATAGAGTTACCACCAGATATTGGAATATCTTCAATATTAATGTTGCAAACCTATACACTTACAAATAATATGAAGAAAAATATGGAGATGTCATGGAGGATCTTCAATGGATGAAGCAACTACCTATAGCCAAGAAGTTGCAAATGGAAATAATTCTTGATCAAACGATTTCCAATAAGACTAGGAAGAAGGATTACTATGAGTACTTATTCAAGTGGAGAGATCTTCATGTGGAAGATGCAACAACTTGGATGAGTGTTACAGATATCTAGAAGCATGGAAAAAGAATTGAATACCTTATGGATAGGATTCCATGAAAATTTTTGTTCCATGGGAGTCTGATGTAGGAGCATCAAGTGAAATTATTCATTCTGACTTGAGTCAAACTATTTACTAAAGGGGGTTGGTTCCCTTAATTTTCATTTTAATTGTAAAAATTGGTTTGAGGAGTCTCTAGAAGGCATCTAGATCAAACTTGGTTGTGATAGGTGTGTTTTGTTCCTAACTTTTAGAACAAATTGAGTGATTTATGGATTTATTGATATCTTATTGGGACCTGGCTGTTAGGTCCATACTAGAGCTCATTGAGCTATATCAGTTGTGTAATTATTCTGAATTAGTTGTTGGAGAGAATGAGGATTTTTTTTTACATGTGAAATTATAGAATTGTAGAACCTCGAGACAGTTATGGTATCGAGTTCTAAATATTAATATTTGAAGAATTATTAAGTTTGATCTCCATATTTTCTATATCATATCTTCTTATAACCAAATTTAGTGAACAAATTGTTGTCTATGTGATTTTGTGTGGAGACTAGACAACCAAGAATACTCTCCAATCATAATGGTTGTGTAGATTTTTTGCAGAGAAGTTTTGATTGATGATTATTGATCATTGATCATATACTGATCATCGAGATCCAATATATCACCACTTGAGAAAGGAGATCAAGACCGCATTGTCATAACAAAAGAGGGAGGAGATCTACAATGGGAAACCTTTTTGCGTTTTGCAGTTGCCAGAACATTAATTGTGAGGTGATTTGTGAATTAAAATAAAGAGTCATTCGGTCAGGTTATATGTCACCCTCAGGTCATTTCTCATTCCATTGAATCATTAAAAAACCACTTTGTTGGAGTGGAGAAATAGTGAGTATCGTTCGTCCCACCATTTGATTAAGAAACAGTCGTCGATTTGAGAGGGCGAAAAATCATAAGTTAGCGCCAAAATGGTTAGATCTAGGTCGCAAGACATGGTCATATGTTAAAGGAGATAATATTCAGACCTTATTTATGAAAATAAATCCATGCCTTTTTTAGTTAGACCACAGATCTAAACCTCGGTCCTATTGTAAATCAGAGATAGATCACCACTACAATAACAAAAGAAGAGAACTTGGGGTTGTTAGGTTTCAATCAATAAAGAATAGGATTTGGAAATTGGTCCAACCAGACTATCAAGGAATCAAATGAGCATTTTTTATAATCACTCCCTAGAGTTTCTCTAGTGGCATAAAAGGTAGATACAAAAATACAATATGCACTACTAAGATTAGAAAGAATAACATATATCCATCTATCTTCCACTGGATCTAGTTGGAACTCAATACACAAAAGTCTAACTATTTTGGACTTAGATAAATATTATTCAATGAAAGGAAAATCATATTCATTAACTTCTTCTCCAACTAGTGGGATCGAATAATATTGTGTTTACAAAACACAAATTTAAGTTTTTCCCAAACATCATTAGGGTCATCAATTCCTTAAAGGTGAAACCTTAAATAAGGAGAGATGGACATTTCAATTAGTCCACATGCTTCATCATTACTATTTTCCCATTTTACTTTCTTTTCATCATCAGTGAGTTCTAGTTCTTTCCCAAATGTAATTTGGTACAAACCTTTACTTGCTAATACATCCTCCATATGGGATTTCCATGAGCAGTAATTAGTACTGGAAAGAAAAAGATCATTGGGATATGTCATATTAAAATATGCAAAAAAAACACTATACAAAATAAATGGTCTGGATGGAAATATCTCAAAAAAATATGTTGTTTAAAAAAAAGACACTAAAAATGGGCTTGAAATGTGAAAGTTATTCCATTTTGAAAACAAATGCATAAATTGTAACCAAAGAGCCATGTGGCAAGTAAAAGTTGGTCCAAGTGGTGATACCCCTCCTTCTAATAACCTCACTTTTACAAATAAGTTGCTTATGAAGTGACCAACTTTTATAGAATAAGTATGGATCACTTTTACAATGAAGTTACTTTATAAATTAAAGTTGCAATAACTTAAAATAAAATATTAAAGCTTGTTATAGTGATTAACTTTTATAGTTTAAGTGAAAATATTAAAGCTAGTTATAATGATTTACTTTTATAATTTAAGTGAAAATATTAAATAAAGTTATAGTGATTCACTTTTATAATTTAAGTGAAATACATTTTACAATGGATGCATGAATTTAAAAAAAAAAGTAACAAAAAATATACTTGAACTAAAGACCTTCTACTTAATGAAGCAATTTTTAACCGAGTTCATGCAAAACATGTTATATTGTTTAGATGAAGGATTGTTGTTGTGGAATAAATCCTTGGAGAGCATGCTAAAAAAAAACTCTTTTCGCACAAGAAAAAAAACTCTATTATCGATAGCATATAGGATTAGATCTTAGCTAACTTACCCAAAAAATTTAAGTTTTCCCCCTATTTTTGATTTTCTGAGATCTCACAAAGCACAGAACAAAGAGAATATGTACACAAGAAAACCATTTATGCTTTGTTTATGATTTGATGAGATCACATAGAGTGTAGGGAAAATAGAATACGTAGATAAAAAAGAGTAGCAACCTAGAAACATAAAATAAAAAACTGAAATGAAAGACCAAAATATTATCTTTGCAAAAAAATAAAAGGACGTATTCAATATTTATACCTTTGGATGTGACTAAAATGATCGTAACTTGGGCAACCAAAAACCTTTTTGAGTGAAACAAAAGGTGTTCCTAACTGACATGAGCACTCTAGACACCATGGAATAGTCCTCTCAACCCAAAAATGTACGTAAATGGTATAAACAAGAGATGCAACAATACGACTTCACAATCTTGATTTACAATAGAGAAAACACAGGTATTCCAATAGAGAATGAACACCTTTAGTAACCAGGTATTTCAATAGAGAATGAACACCTTCAGTAACCACTCACACAATGAGATGAAATATCATCACACTAATGTTTTGATGTGGTAAAAACCCTAAGGGGAAACATCCATGACCCCAACCAATGTGACCACTTGGAGCAATGTATTAATGCAAATGAAAACTATTATAGAGAGATTTACAAGAGATTTTCTCACAATCAATCATCAAAAAATGACCCTCCATTCTCTTTAACTAGATATCATGGACCAATTAGGTGTTAATACATAGATCAATGTAGTAGTTAATATCGAGGATAATATGAATCATTGGATCACTCTTTGTTGGGAATATATCGTGATGGTCAGATTACCTAACTACAAATGCATGCTAATGCATACTAAAGAAACACACTAAAAAACACACTTTTACCTAGTGACATATTAGATCAAGTTGATCTAAACTAACTGTTAAGTGTTTAAATATCCTAACATTAGGTTTGAAAATAGATCAATTAGCCTTTTTGAGAACTATATAAGTTTGTGATAAATTGGTCAATTTAATATTTTTCATGGTTTATATGGTCATAACATTTAAGGTATCTCCTAAATTTATTAGTGTTAGGAATAAAATTTTTGTTAATGTACACATAAATAATAGGGCTACCAAGATATATACACTTGGTAGTAGTAAGTCTTCCAATGATCGATCTTTGATTTGACCAAATACTTGGATAGTTGGAGGATCCTTCCTCTTCTTGTGAAGTTTCTTTATGCATAGTTATCGTAAAACCTTGGCATAAATGGGAACATTCTTGATGACTTGAAATAATGGGATCTTAACAAACACATTATTAAACTCCGCAAGGAATTCAAGATCGGGATGGGAAAGGGTTTTAGAAATATTTAACCTCTACAGAGAGGGAGGTAATGATGCATCCCTAGACTGTAGCTAATTTGAACTTTCATGGGAATCAATTTGTGGAATATTTGGAGAAGGATTGGTGGATTGATTTTCTACATTTTGGTTTTGAACTTCCTCCTTTCCCTCCTCCAAGATGATTGGAGTAGTTTGATTATTTAGAATCCTCCCTAATCTTAAGTAGAGAAATTGATAATCGATAGGGAAAATAGAATAAGCAGGAAAACCAAATAACTCAATAGTGTAAGCGGGTTGAGTTCTTTTAATATTTGGGTTAGGTGTGGGTTTTGCAAGTAATTTTGGTCTTGGTGGAGGATTGTTAGCAGGCATCTTCAACTACTATTGTTGTTAAGGAAATTGAAATTGTTGTTGGGGACATTGTGGAGTAGCGTGTTGTTGTTGATTCTAAAAGAAAAGCCTCGCCATCCTTGTGGCCATTGATAATTTTGGGTTGGTTTTGGTGAATCTTGTGACAAAGACATGTAAGGATACTAGAATTGAGGAGGATATTTCATTTCTTGGTTAGCCCAAAATGAATTATAGAACTAAGAAGGGTTTTGATTCATACCTAGCATTCATGGTTTCCATGGAAAGTTTTTTGTAATGAAACAAATCTACTCAATCTCCTTATTAGTTCCTTGATACACAACTTTTAATTCAGGAAAATAGGGGTAGTTGTCGGTGGCTTGATTTTTCTCACAAATGCTATTTTCTTAAACATTATTTAATGCACGTTACCTTAATGGATTCTTCTTTCTATACTTTTAGAAAAAAATGGATAGTATTTTCTCAAGCTATGCATGTTCCTTATTAACTTGCAATGTGTCAAATTGTGAACTCAAATAAATAAGAATATCATTTTTAAATTTTTCTAACAAATTACCAATTTTAGCATGAATGGATCCTCCTTTGGATGACCTAGAAATTATTACATCAACATATTTAGGACCTTCCCATGCTCTAAAGTCCCTTGTGAATATATTTTACATAATTCACATATTTGTGTTGGACTATGATTTTCCTTAGACCAAACCCCATAGGTGTTAGTCTCTGTCACAATAGTTGGATTTAGGATCCACAAGAGGTGGTTAACCCAAGTTGTGAAACTTCCAGGAATCGTTGAACACAATGTCCAACAATCTTCACCCAATGTGTGCTGGGCGATTTTCAAACTCGATACATGTCTCTCTAATATGATGTTTTTTACTATGATTGTCGTTAAACCAAAACCTGCAGGCATTAGTCTCCACCAAAATCGTCAGAGTTAGGATCCATGAGAGGGGGTTAACCTATGTCATGAAACTTGTAGGAATCATTGAACCTAATGTCCAACAATTTGATCATATTCTATTTGGGAAATGTCAAATTTAAAATGTCAATGGATTCATATTTTATACTTTTTATTAGATGGCACACAAAATGTCCTTGTCCAATTTACTCTATTTGGAAATTTTAAAATTATAGTGGAATATCTCCAAATAGTCCGTCAAACTCTCATCCTCCTTATTCATCTTAAATATTTATTCATGAAGGTCCTCATATTGCAATATCCTTGATAAATTTTACAGAAAATATTTCTTCATGTTATCCCATGAATAGATACTCTACCCACCATGCCCCATGAACTAGTGCACTATTGCATTCTTTAAGGTGGAACAAAAAAAATGCATCTTTTGAGCATCTATTGATATTCATAAATTATATAAAGGACATCAAACTAAAAAAGCAAGGTATCTAGGTCTTCATTGGATAGACCATTAAAAAATAGGTAGAGCCAATGGAGAAATATTCTTCATGGGAGCATCATATTCAAAGTCTCTGATTAGAAACTTAAAAGTGGTGGTGTCACCATGATTAGAACCAACCCCTTATTCTTCTTCCATGATGGTGAAAAGAGGGTCCATTAACGGTGGTGTGTCTAGCGCTCTTGAGTCTTGAGAATAAATTGATTATTATGAATATGTTGGTTAGTGAACTTGATTATGTTGAGAGTTTAAGTCTGAACTAGGTTATCAACTAGTCATCTCTTCTACATACACAAGTCCCTCAGTGGGAGGATTAATATCTACCTTTGTTGTAGAAGGAATTTATAGTACACATTTAGGAGTATAATTCCTCATATGACCTCATTGATTATAAATTATTGTCCTCTAGCTTCCTCTCCATGAAGGTCTATCTGAAAATTGGTTAGTACCTTGAGTAGCTCTTACTGCACCATGTGATTGTTCTCTTGGATTTTATCTCTATTCGTGCATATATATGCTTCTAACTAAATGAAAAACACTTCATATGAGATGTTCCAAAAAGAGACGTCAAATATTCCTACAATGTAAATATCCATACTATGTGTTATATATTCCAACCAAGTAAAAGTTCCTAAAGTCTTTTGTCACCTCTTTGGAAATGGTGCCAAAAATGATAGGTTTTTTATATTCCCTATTAATTTCCAATACAACGTCTAGATTTGTAGGAAATTTAACTATCAACCTAGAGCTGGTAAAGCTTGTGAGGGATCATGCCAAATATATGCAAGACTTAAAAATTAATTAAATAGTTGGAAATTTTAATCATGACATTATTATGTATATATAAATCCAAGTCTATTTGATTGAAAAGAAAGAAACAACTAATTATTTATACTTGTATGTTTTGTAGCATTCTACCTATAGAAATGAAACATTAACTAACAAATGATAAAATTAACATTTCTTGAAACACACATACACTTAAAATCATTAACAAAACTCATGAAACCAAATTATCTTAAGAAAACATTTAGGAAATCATATGCAGAAGGTAAAGATGTAGTACATGAATATAAATAGAATATGAGTAATAGAAAATGAGTAACAACACTAATTTCCTTTCGATCAAGCCCTTACTTTGTGGAGTAAGGTTCTTAAGAAGTATATAGTTCCTAGTCTAATTTAGTAATCAATTTAGCATACACAAAATCAAGAAACTATGTTTTTTCTTCAGAAAGTGTGATCTACAACAATACTTTATCTCTTTTTGTGGTCCTATCTACCCACTTTCCTCCATATCTATATCCTATTTCTATTTAAGTGAAAGCATAATTTTCTTATATCAACTTATTAACAACTCATTAAATGAAATCTAAAGAGATGCACACTTGAAGAATGGTTGATTTTTCAAGTTGTTGCTTGAGCCTATTATAGTCTTTGAATGAAACCAAGTATTTAATTAAAAATAGTTACAATGGTGATAAAAAAAGAGTATATAGAGTAATTATGCAACTGGATCAATTTCTAGAATAAAACAGAGCGTAAATACCTTTGAATATGCTTCATAACCACTACAATATCCATATGCGCATTCCTCATAACAATTTTGTTAATGAATTGTTCAAATAGCGTAGTTCTGCAACAACCAAACAATCAACACACAATCTTGGGAAAATCATAGTAGGTGATAGGTGGAATTCTAGTTAACTCAGACTCACATACATAGTCTTGATGATTGGGAGTCGCAACACTACTTTTGACAACTCATATATGTAACACTCGTGTTGTAACAATGGCATGAACGAGTCTATAACAAATCATATTACTCACATCTCTATAGAAATGTGTCCCTTTCAAAACATACTTATTTGTTCAACTTGTAGAAAACATCCAAATTGCAACAACCTATCTACAATTTAAGAACCAAATACATCATTCCTACCAAATGTACTACATAATTCATTAAAATACTAAATTAATTGAGCAAACTATACCTAAGTGGGTTTTGGACTAAAATGAGTATAGTTATGGTTACAAGAAAGTGAAAAACAAGTAGTGAGGCATGGAAACAAAAGGAAAAAGGTGATATAATCATGCCAAAACATAGTCCCATCAAGAGGTCTATAGTACCTCCTCTTCTTCTTCTTCTACCCACATAGGAATTTCTTCTTCAATTAATGGCTTGTTAGGTGGGTAGAGGACAAATTTTTTCTGTGATTAATCATTGGTAATGGTCATATTTCCTACCCTATAGTTGATGTATGCATATGTTTTATTAATCCATGTTCACTCTAGGATGAGAGGGTATCCATTCATTTTGGACTTGGTTTGAAGGACTATAAAATCAATTGGAGACTTCCAAGAATTGATAAAATCCATTACATCTTCCATTATTCCCTTGGGATTCTATTGACAGGCGAAAACGACTGTCCGTCAATTAAGAGAGTGGAACCGGTCCATGGTTGTCTAATAACCCAAGCCGTTTGGTATGGACCACCCTGACGAGTTTAACGGCTCCGTTGGCCGCTCTGAGGTCTCCTAAGGAAGCCAAAGAGGAAAGTTGATCTGAGCTAAGTGATCTAACTAAACTAAATAAGCAAAACTAACTATAATAAACAAACTAAAAGAAACTAAATTAAATACAACTGATGAGATAAACTAGACTAAATATACTAATCTAACTATAAACTATTCAATAAACTAAAAATAACTACAAACTACTCTAACTATTATATATACAAAAGACTAATAACTCAAATCAAATACCTAATTACTAATTTAATTACAATTTATTCACAAATGTGCATTATCTACAATCTACAGATTTGAATGAAACCTGTGAAACTGATGTGCTTGCTGTCCTAAAACAGGGAAGGATAACTCTTTTTAATTTTATGATTTATGAACAAGAAAGTAAGTTAACTGAAATTAGACGATCTAATATATTACTTAACTCAATTACTAGCTAATATACTAAGCAAATAAT
>JZKD02S0025114.1:7055-19921 GCA_000966675.3 Picea glauca | reverse complement strand
TGTTGAAAGAGGTGGCTATCAAGGAGGTCCCAAAGGTGGATATGGATGTGGTTGCAAGTGAGGATATGGAATAGGGGTAGGAAGACACCCCACTTTCTTTAATTGTGGAGAAATATGCCATGTGTTGAGGTTTTGTACCGAACCGAAAACTCTTTGTGGGTACTTTTACAGCCCCAAACATGTCACAGAAGATTGTCCCAACTTGTTGAAAAAGGGAGAAGAAAAGAAGGAACATTGCAACATGGTGTATGCGGAGCCACGGAAAAATAAGAAGAAGGATGAGGATGTTGATGTCCGGGTGATAACCCAAGGAGGAGAAAAGATAGGAATGGACTTTCATCATGGTGAAAGTTATGGTCAAAGGCCAGAGGGGAATATCAAAAGGGTCATGCAACCCCCTCCTAAATTTAATGTTTCTCAACAGAAGAAAATTATGTGCAATGTGCAAAGGCCCCTCAAAGAATAAAGAGCTCGAGAAGAGTTGCAGCAGGCAACTCAAAGGTCACTTGAGGAGGCTCAAATTCATGAAGAATTCCAACACGTGACATAGAGGTCACTAGAAGAGGCTCACATCCATGAAAAATTACAGTGCACAACATAGAGGTCATTGGAGGAAGCTCGTGTGCACGAAGAAATACAGTGTGTGACGCAGAGGTCATTGGCAGAAGCATGCAGACAGAAAGAGTTGTGACACATTGAGAAAAGAGAAATTGAAGAACAACGCCTTGAGGAGTTGAAGTGTTTGGTGTAGGAAGAAGCATTGCATGACTTGGGTCATGAGATAGAGACCAAAATCAAGTAAGTACCTTATTACATTTATATTTTAGATTTTTAAATGATTATGATCCTGTGATAAAGTTGACACAAATTTTAGCTACCTGCATAGGGGAACAATAGATGGAGAAAACTATATCATCCCCTCTAACATAAAGGGATTTTTGTCAATTCAGTAAGAAGAAGAGCACAGGAAGAGAATTCAAAATGACAGTTGAACTTGGGAGTTATGAAATGGATGGAGTCATGTTGGATCTAGGTTATGACGTGAACATTTTTCTGAAGAAGTCCCAGGAGTTAATGGGTAAATCAAGTCTAGTCTGGTCTCCCATCTAGCTGTGGTTGGAAAACCAATACAGGATCTACCCAATAGTCCAATTGGAGCAACTTGAGGTGAATATAGAAGGGGTGAAGGCGAAGGTTGAATTTGAAGTCATAGAGAATATGGATGACTTTGATCCCTACCCTTCATTGTTTGGCATTTATTGGGCCTTCAACAATAATGCGGTGTTGAATTTGAAGAAGAGGCAGATATCGTTTGAGACGAACACCATGCATGTGATCGCACCTCTAGATCCTATGAAGGAGATAGATACAATGAGCCGGTGGAGGATATGTGAAGCTTTGTTATTCATAACATCTACAAGATAATTGGATGCAAGGAAGATTATATGAATCCCACTATCAATGGAGAGTTGATTTGGTGAAGCATGAAGTCCTATGACACTGATTATGAAGAGGTCGTGGAAAGATGGCATAACAAGTTGTATGAGGTATCTACTCACAGATGTGCAAGGATAACTAAACCAGTGTGTTGGATCATATCTGAGTTATTGGATGCCCCATGATTTGATGGAACAAGTAAAGTAGAGACATTCTTAGTTCATAAGGAGAAGGTCGTCCCAACAGAACAAAGGATTCAATCCATGGATGTCATCGTTTCGGGGACATATGTGTTGTGGTGGGCGACACATCACATGAATATTCAGGATTGGGTGCAAGTGGCTGAGTTAATAAAAGTTAGGTTTCGGCCCATATCAAACTTTTAATTGGATAATCGGTATAAGGGAACTAAATATCCCCAATAACACATTTAATTTTGCGAACAAAGCTATACTTCCAAGAATATTCCTCGAACACAATGGGCCCATTGATTCGTTCATACTATGGATATGGTTCCTAGGAATTGGTATATTCAGGAGGATCTCAAGAGGCAGACAGTAGATTGGATCCAGATAAGTTCATGGTTTTTCTCAAAAATTTTCTTTACAACAGAAGATCTGGCTCAAAGGGAGGCACTCTTTAGGATTAATAATTTTATATTGCATCGTCAACCAAAGGATGCCACCCCAAAGGTGTTATGATCATACCATCATCCAATGAAAAATATGAAAGAGGCCATCCATTGTTGGAAGGTCGAGGTGGATGACATTAACGACAATGATCCTTGGGGTATATAGATCAAATAATATAAGGGTGAGTGCATGCTAAAGTGAAAGGAAATATAGGTGGTTTAGAATATGGTCATATGATTAATACAAAGAAAAATAATATCGGCACTGAAGAATCACCCAAAATGGCTATTATCAAAGACTATTGAGACAAGCATAGTATCACCCAGGTCATTGAACTACTAAAGGAATATGGGGACTTATTTCTCCACAACTTCTCATAAATTAAGGGAATTGCAAGAGCGTCGGGGGCTATGAAAATTCATCTTAAGTCATATGCCAAACTGGTCAAGAGGCAACCTTATCGATTAAATCCCAAATACAAGGAAAAAGTGCGCAAAGAGTTCGATCGAATGTTGGATGTTAGAATCATTATTCATGTGGAGGAATTAAATTGGATTATTCCTATGGTGGTGCAACCTAATAAAACCAATGATATTTGAATCTTTTTATACATGAGAAGTCTCAATGCAACCTACGTGCATCACCCTTTCCCTACCCATTTCACCGATGAGGTGATAGAAAATGTTGGAGGACAAGAAGCCTACTCTTTTATAGATAGATTTTTGATGTATCATCAAGTTCAGATTGCGGAGGAGGATCAAGCCAAAACTACCTTTGCAATAGAATGGGGCTCTTTTTCTTATGCAGTGATGTTTTTTGGACTAACGAATGCCCCCATAATTTTTTCTAGGATTGTGGTTGTAGCCTTTAAAGAATTCATCCACAAGTTTCTGGAGGTTTACTTGGACAAATGAACAATGTTTAATTTGTTGAAAGAACACATGCAATCCATTCAGTTGATATTGGATCGATGACGCCAGCTCCAGATTTCATTAAATTTGAAGAAGTGCATATTCTATATGTTGTTTGTGATGTTGTTGGGGAATGTGGTTTGCAATGATGGATTGTTAGTCGACCGTGATAAAATTGCTTCCATATTGGATAATGTATCCCCCACCTCAGTTTGTGAGTTGTGCACCACATTGGACCACACAATATATTATCGACGGTTTATCCATAGCTATGCCAAACTTTCTGCCCCATTGAAGAAGTTGTTGTGCAATGATACTAAGTACATTTGGACACGGGAATGTCAAGAAGACTTGGATACTCTAAAAGAGAAACTAGTCACTGTGTCGATCCTGTTTTTTCTTGACTGGTATAAACTCTTTCATGTTCATGTTGATGCCTCGTCCATTGCATTGGGAGCAGTTCTTGTGTAGACAAGAGAAGGTAACATTGACCATCCGGTCTATTTTGCTAGTCGCAAGTTGTCTGATGTTGAAAAGAAATATACAACCACTGAGTGTGAGGGCCTCGCCATGGTATATGCCTTGCAAAATTTTCTCCATTACTTGTTGAGGGCCCCTGTCAAGTTATTTACAAACCACTATGCGCTCAAGTATTTGGAAAATAATTCGGTATTAGGAGGAAGAATATGCCACTAGTTGTTTCTCTTTCAAGAGTTTGAATTTGAAGTTGTCGTCAAGAGAGAAAAATATAATGTCGACCCAATTCATCTATCATATATTGAAACTGGTGAAGCTATTCGAAGCTTATATGATGAACTCCCATATTCACAATTATTCCACATCGAAGCAATTCCTGATCAATTATTCTATATTGATTAATTTCTCATGTCAGGACAGGCTCCAACAGGGTATACCCCGGCTCAACATTGTCAATTGGTGACCCCTAGAGTAGACTACTAATTGATCATAAGGAAATTGTATAAGTTGGGAGTGGATGGAATCTTGCGCAAGTGTGCATTAGATCATGAATAAGACCCCATTTTGTATGAATCACATGAGGGTATTGCAAGAGGACACAATTTTGGTAAGGCCACAACGCATAAGTTTTGTGCACAGGGATTTTGTGGCCCTCACTCTTTGCATATGACAAGGAATATTGTAAACGTTGTGATGTATATCAATGGATTGGAAATCCTTTCCAAAGAGATGAATTCTCATTGTTTCTCGTTACAGCACCAAAATCGTTTGACAAATGGTAAATAGATTTTGTGGAGCCCATTAAACCTACAATGGGTCAAACAGTTGCACACTACATTATTACGACCACTGAATATATAACAAGATGGGTCGAATACGCATCGGTTAAAGATTGTACAGCAGAAACGACGACATTCTTCCTTTTTGAGAATGTGATTACCAGATTTGATTATCCAAAGGTGCTAATGAGTGACCAGGGATCGCATTTTCTGAACGAGACCATTCAACAACTCACTCAGGAACTCATGATCCACCACCAAAAGAGCACTCCCTATCATCCTCAAGCTAATGGTATAGTTGAAGATTTCAATAAAATTTTAGAAAATGCTTTAACCAAATTTTGTAATGTGCAGTGTGATGATTGGGATCAGCGCATCCCTGCAGTATTATGAGCATATCGAAAAACTTGCACGAGGCTAAAAAAGAGCACATCCCTCAGATAGCTCTATGGTAAAGAAGCGGTCATGCTGCTAGAATGTGTCGTTCCTAGCCTCTGGCTTGCTCTAGCGACTCATATGATAGGAAAACAACCCCTTCAACATTGGTTAGATGAACTTATGGTACTAGAGGAGGACCATATGATGGTGGGATTCATCCAGGTGGTTGAAAATAAAATACATAAGGCATGTCATGATTGCAACATCCTCCAAAACTACTATATCTTGGATATTTAGTCTTGTTACATGATAACAAATATTGATATCACCCTGGAAAGCTATGTATGCATTGGTTGGGTCTTTTTTCGTCTAGTCTACATCAGCAAAATTGGTGCCACCAGGATAGATACATTACATTGACAACCACTCAAGGTACTTATTAATGGAGGCAGGTTGAAGGTGTATTATTTCACGCAAGGGTCACCCATCACTTAGCTCCTTCTCTCAGCCCTAAATTTTGTTAGAGTAGGATTAGCATAGAATGTACAAGTAGAAGAGTACATAGTTGGAAAAAATTTCATTTTTTACAACACAACATATACTCCCTTCACACAGGTGGATTAGATGGATTGATAGTTTTGTAGATTCCCAAGATTTACAATTCAAGTTGAAGTTATGGCCTACGTTCAAAGTATTGTCTTTGGCATGGGATTCACACGAGAATGAGTTGATATACCTATCACTACATTATATTGAAGGATAAAGCAATCCAATTCGGATAGATCACCCATATCCTTGGTACATAACAAGAGATGATACCACATTCCAAAAGGCACATCACCAATACCACGGATCTAAATCTCCATCTCTTCATCTATGGGATTTTTCCAAGACTCTATGCTTCTTCCCTGAGTGATATCATTGGCCAATTATTTGTCTCGTTTCGTCTAACCACTCTGACCATTTTCCACTCTATATATATCCACTTCCTCCCAGGCAATCGTTGGAGAAATTCTCCATGTCCCATTTTCTCCCTCCCCTACCCGTTGCCCACATCCTTAACTTCTCACAACCCATTTTTATCTTTCCACTTTCCACTGATATTAACATCCCTTAATTCAGGTTCCCTCTCATGGACTAGCTTCATAGACATTTCAAGATGTGTAATTCTCAGTTCGGTCAGGAAATCCAAGAACCCATATTCCAGTTTTCACAAAGATTGACATTTCATCGTCAGCTTCTAGGAAGAGGTACCACTCTCTTACTCTCCAGCAAGACACCTCCTCGGTCCTCATAGTTCCTTGAAATGTGATTTGAATTTGTGGAAGTCAGCCATATCTCTAAGCTTGATGTTGGTTTTCATGTTTCCATGGATAATCATCTTTATTGAAGGAAAGATCCCAAGGTTGAGGGCTCTCCATTTCACCGAGCTAGGAGGTCCTCATATTTTGTTTTATATTTCCAGAACAAAAATACAAGCAGAGGATGATGCTCTCTCTTGATGGAACTATTTCATAGGATCTACTTCTTGTAGGTCCACGAGTAACTTGGCATAGTTCTAGCAATTTTGCTTCAATTCATTTTGGAGGTCAATGTTTGGATGATGTTATTTAAGCAAATCCCTCATTCATAGCCAAGGACATTGGTGAAGGGGAAGACTTGAGCATCTCGCCAAATTAATTCCATAGCCATCGCTTACCTTGGGGCCTGCTCTACTCATTCCAAGACCTTTGTCGGGTTGCAACTACAGCTTGGAAAGATGATTTTCTCTTACTCAAACTCGGATAAAACCACAGCTTGGTTTGATTCTTTTTTCCACAAATGATGATTTTATCTTACTCAACTATCATAGCAGTTCTTCTTTGAGGTGGTTGGCTCAAGGAAGATCCAATTAATAGTGGTGGGGGCTTGTTGGAACCCAAAATTTTTGGGTGAATATCACACACGCGTGTGCACAAACAAAGTTGTGTGCACTCGTTCCAATTTTTCATGCACTAAATAAAATGTGTGATAATTAAAAAGAAGCATGTGCCAGATCAAGTTTTCTTAATGTGTACCAAGTCCAATTCTACCAATGCACATCAGTCTGAGTTTTAGGATGCATGCCATAAATCAAGAAGACACACGTCGGAATCAATAAAGGAATCTTCAGGAAATATCCTCGAATGATTACTGCCATTAGCATAATGGAATGTGGAGAATACATAAGATGAGTTGGAAAGATAGTTAAATTTTTTCAGATTCCAGAAAGGCTACGTGGAATGCAGGCAAGTGACAGAAGCATGTGGAATTGTTAGTCAATAGAGAAAGTGGATCATAACTTAAAGAGGCATGGCACCAAAGCCGATAAGGAAATAAAAGGAAGAAAGGACGACAAATAAAAGGTTGATTCATTGGGTTATTGCTAGTTGTTTATTGTTCAAGGGCTAGTCTAGTGGCTCACTTTGAGCCTCTATAGCATTTTAATGTCTCTAGTTGTAAGTATGAGTTTGTCATATGTTAAAGGTCTAGAAGAATGTGCATGGCATAATGTATTGTAAATCTGGGGAATCATATGAGGGAATATGATATTTTGTTGTTGTCAATATATGATTTGTTTAATGCATGCATGTGACTGATGGAAGGAGAATGATAATAAAGTTGCACTAATTCTGAGCTTATGATGTGTCAATTATGTGTATGAATGAATGTGTGATTCTTGTTATGTTTCTTCATCTGTTAAGTAAGGCGCCATGTATGAAATGAATGCAATGCCTAATGGATATTTGTGTGTTTATCCCTTCATCCTTGAAACATGACCAGATGGTCTTTGTGATACTCATAGCATCTCAGCTAAGACCTTCTTCATCCTTGGTTGAATATTGATATGTCAATGATTTTGGGTATTTGTTGGTCAAATCTAGACAAACCATGGGTCTTAACCCCCCAGTATTAAGAAGGATGTGTGCAAGCATGAAATGCCCCAACACTCCTACAAAATTACCTCAAAAATAATCACCAACAAAATCAATCCCCTTCTTCCCAAACTAGGGGGGATTTTTCGAAAAAATGAAGATGATAAATAACATTATTTTAGTCTAAGAAGCGATCATTTCCAGCTCCTTTGATAGAATAAGGCACAATATTCTCTTTGATATGGAAAATAGATAAAAATTTATATATAAAACTCCTTTGACAGAGTAAGGCACAGTCTTCTCTTTGTTGTTCTGATAAGATTCAAGTTTGAGGCCGAATTTCTTGCATTGATCTCTTCATGCATTAGTGACCCGTAGATCTCTCTGATGGACAATGGGAGACCTATAGAATTATTTATAATCTCTAGGGGGCTCATGAAAGGATGCCCCTTATCCCTCGTTATTTACATCCTAATGGCACAACCTCTAAGAAGGCAGTTAGAAAAGGCGAGAATTTATAATTCCATACCTGAAATAAAAATAACACAAGGTGCAAGGAGAATCGATCATTCACAGTTTGCAGACGATACTCTCCTAATGGGAGGGGAATCCACAATCATTTCCAAGAGATTTAAGGAGATCCTTGAGGAATTATGAGGGATTCGGGGGGTAATATTAACACACTGAAGTGTCACATTAATCTTTGGAATATCAATACAAAGACATCAAAAATTATAGTAAGCATTCTTTAGTTCCCTCTGATGGATAAGTGACAATATTTCAGGTATTTGGGCATCCCTATATGTCTACATTCCCTCACTATTTCTTCATGGGCTCCCATTATAGACAAAATCAAATCCAAGTTCACCCAATGGGGCTCTCATAAGGTAAACCCTGTAGACCGAGTGATGTTAATAAAGTATGTTCTCTATGCCCTTCTTATTTTTCAATTTTCCTCCCTTCTTACTCCAACAAACGTTAAGATATCAATCGCCCAAGAGCTAATGCGATTTCTCTGGAATAGAGACAAATATAATACAAAGAGAATGCATATGGTCAAAAGGAAGATAGTTAGGGTGCCTAAGGCACATGGTGGGATTGGAATCCTTAACCCAACCCTATCTAATTTGTCTCTCGGTGTAAAGATCCTTTGGATATTGGTCTTTGGTAGAATGTAATGGTGGAAGAAATTCTTACTTCACAAACATCTGGTTGGACATAGACTTATATGTTTGTATGCCACACTTCAAGGAAGGAACGACTCCCCTATTTGGAGGCTTTTGAAGGCCTCTCTCCCTTTATTTGAAAGCAAGGAAATGGTCAAAAAATCTCTATTTGGGTAGAAAACATCTCAGGAAATCCTCCTCTTCAACAAGACCCCACCCTCACTCTTGTTAGGTCCTAAATTCTGCACCTGAATGCTAAAGGGAAGAGCTAGGCCACCTCGAGTTTAGAATGGTTAGTTTTTAATTTTGTTGGTCAGTTATAGGGTTGGTTTTACCAAGACAAGAGCATGGTTGGGTTGGAAAAATTATATGGATGAGAGTCCTCCTTGTTTAGTGGCACACTAATGACAGACAAGTGAAATAATAGAGGTAAAAAACAAAGGGAAGCAACAAACCACTCAATGAATAATCTGCTGCAAGAATTTTAATACTTAAAATATCATTTCAAGACATTAAACATGTATCAAAAACACAATAACTCCCACAGGTTGCAATAAAAATGAACCTTCATCAAAGCATAGCATTTATCATAGGTTGCATATTAATAAAGACAAGTTATACAGTAGTTGAAGGAAAATAAATGTACTTCGCACAAATCAAAATTGTATTCAAGATAAGAGACACATACGAATTTGGACATAAACACACTGTCATCAATAGTATCTTCACTAGGTAGAGAGATTTAGTCCATGTACAAAATGGGTCCAACCAGTTGTTGTATTGATCTCTTTTCCCAAAAAATCTCAACCCTCAAAACATACAGAAACTGTATATTTATAAGAAATGCAGAGGCCCTCGACCAGTGTGTAATTGAGGCTTAGCTCTACACCTCGGTTGTAAAAAATATTATTAACTTAACTAAAACACACTATATTAATGAATACTCTGAAGTTGACTTAACAAAAAGGAGTGGTTCTTATCACACATAGAATACCACTTATTATGCCTTAAACTAAAAGAGTCTTGAACTAAACAATGGAAAACCACTACTAGCAATGAAACTAGACTTATGCGTGTGTTGGAGAGAACTGATATATGACAGAAATGAACAAGAATGACAAAAATGAGTTCTGTATCGATCATGGAATGCACGCACATTGTTGTAGACCACTGGAGACAATTGGAAGAGTGGTTGTGTCTTTCCTCCACTTATCTTTTTTAGGACAGAAGCAAGTCGTGTTGCACTTTTCTGGAGTATAGACGTGTAGTTTCTTTGTTCCTGGTTTGGTGCCCCATTTTAAACCTTTAACCTTCATCATTTTGAGACTTTGGTACTCCAGCTTTTCGAGGTTCGAGAGCTTCTGAGTGCAAAGCATGAACATTTCTCGGATGGTTGAACTCTCAGAGTGACGTGGTGACCTGACGTCATATCGTCAACGTGTCATGAAAAGAGAGGGACATGTGTCACCTGGAAATAGCGTGGATGATACAATCAAAGGGCCTAAGATGAGCGCCATGTGTCATGATTGATGAGAACCACATGTATTCGACAATTCGGCACTTTGGAGCTACAAAGAACTGGGTTTGCTCTGCATCTAAATCTCTCGGAGTGTTAATCTCGCGAAGTCACTAATCCATGCTTATATTATACCTATTAACCCAAGATTAATACTTTAATCATTAAAGGATTTCGGGAGTGCGGGAGACCTGTAGTGTTGTGTTTGAAAACCTCCCAGAGTAGTACGGGCCCAGAGTGACGTGGCAGTGAGGGCCCACTACGACACTTTGGGGCTCTGAAACTCTGGAACTTTGGGAGTTTTCGATTTTGAAGCATGAAAATCTCCCAGAGTGACTTTCTCCCAGAGTCATTAACTCGCATTTACTGTTAATTAGACTATAATTACTTTAACTATAAATTTTAATGACTTTGGGACTTCGGAAGTTTGGCCCTTCGGTGATTTAGGCCTATGCTGAGTTGAAAAACTCCAGGAGTAGTACGAGCCCGGAGTGACATGGAAATGAGGTCCCACTCCGACACTTCGAGGATCTGTGCTTGTCGTTAAACCTCGAGTGATGTTGAAAACCCCAAATGCACAAAAACCGTTGATCTAAGTGGCCTATTGGATCTCCATTGTTGCAAGTTTAACCTGTCTATTCCCACCATCTAAGCCAGAAATTGAATTCTTTTGAATGTTGTGTTTTTTGTTTTTCTCATGGTTGTTCCATGTGCATACAACATACTTGGTCGACATGTTGTGAGCTCAATCAATGGAAAACATGATGACAAGCATTCCAAACCAAATCACAACCTGTAATTATCTTTCAATAAAAAGAGAAACAAAATGCGTAAAGACTCAATCAAGAAAGAAATGATAAAAAACCAAGTCTCTTAGTAATGAAAAACCGACTTCACCAACCAGAAGAGGAAAACTTTGATGAAGGCATAGGGAAATGAGAGAGGAGGGGCAGTGGTGCAGACCTAGATTACAACATTGGGTCCAACCGGGGATAGCACTTCCCTGTGAGGTGCTAAGAACAAAAGATCAGTGCCTTTGAATTTAATAACTTTCTCCCACCTCCCTTTTCTTACCTTTGTTCTATCTTCCAGCCATGTATCGTTGTCATTGTCTCTCAGTAATTCATCTCTGAAAATTAACGTTGAAGCTAACCCGAGTGCCTTGGTTGGGCTATGGAGTCTTTATTCACACACAACTAACTAATCAAATTCAAAAATAAAAGCAAAGCATCTATGGTACAAGAGGGACCTTCCCTCATCCTTAAGAAAAATAGTGTTTCAGGAAGCACCCATTTACTAGGCATCCAAAGATCTGTGCATCATCTAGATTGTGCAAGATAAATGTGTTATTGTACAGAACCTCAACCACCTTAAAAGGGCCAAACCAGAGGTTATCGAACTTACCATGCTTAGACTTGTCATCCCTTCTGGCATCCCACCTCAAGACTAGGTCACCTTCTTGAAATATCTACTTCTTGGTTTTATTGTCAAAGGATGATTTGATATTGTGTTGGTATGCTTCGATCCTCTAATCCAGTGCTTCTCTCTTTTGTTGAACCTCTATAATATGGAATATTTTCCTTTGGATGTCATTTGTCTCCTCAATCTCACCCTGTAAGAATTTTAGGATTGGTATACCAAGTTGAGTGGGGAAAACAGTGTCTACACCATAGACAAGATGATATGGAGAGGTTCCAAAAGACTTCTTGGTGCTGATTATGTCGGCCCACAAAGCATACTTGAGTTTAGAGTCCTAGGATTTCTTGTTTTTGGTCAATAACTTCTTGATAATCCTGATGATAGTTTTGTTTGATGAATCTTCTAGACCATTCTCTTGAGGGTAATAAGGCGTGGAATGTGTCAAGGAAATGTTATGACTGCCACAGAATTCAATCATGGATTTGGACTTGAATGCTTGGGCATTGTCTGTTATAAGCTTGATGGGGTAGCCGAATCTCGTGAAAATATTGGTTTCCAGGAAATTCATGATCACCTTGTCAGTGACATTATTGGTTGGCACGACCTTGGTCCACTTGGTGAAATAGCTGGTGGTAGTGAGAATCCACTTGTGATTCCCACTGGAGGGTGGATTTTTTTCACCTATGAAGTCTAACCCCCATTGCTGAAATGGACCACTGGAAGTGATAGGTTTTAGGGGTAGTGATAGTAAGTTCTGTTTTTTTGCAAATTTCTGACATTCATTGCAGGCCGTAACAGTAGAAAATACATCAGAAAAAAGGGTGGGCCAGTAGTACCCTGCCCTTAGGATCTTGATAATTGTGTCCTTCCAATGCTGGTGTCTTCCACATACTCCTCTATGCACTTCTATTGTGACTTGTTTGGATTCATTTTCATCAAGGAATTTCAACAAGATGCCAGCATGATCCAGGTGGATATCGGTGGCCACCCACCTTTTCCAAATGGATCAAAACGTCTTTCTGGAAATTTTGGCAATTTACTATTTTTAGCAGGTTTTAACTTCCGAGGCCATTTTGAGGGCCTAAATGAATGTTTTTTGATATCGAGGTTCTCAATGATATCCAAAGGAATAATTTATCCCTCAAAATGAATCTCCTCGACGATACCTTTCCAACGAGCTATCACACACCTAAAACAAAGATCGTATGCAAAAGTTACGACCCCGGGAAGTTGATGCACCAACTTACCCAAACGGGG
>JZKD02S0025103.1:0-26657 GCA_000966675.3 Picea glauca | reverse complement strand
AGGTAGGTGTAGAAGGGCTAAGTATGATACAATGGTAACCAAGATACAACAAAATTGCACACCATTGTGAGGCATTATCCATCTTTATCGGTGAAATATTTCAGTAAGTTATAAAGAAAAAAGTTTCAGGACCTGGAATGCAAATCATGGGTAATTCCAGGACTTGTTATTGGACTTTGCAGGGTTGAAATCTTGCACTCGCAATTGGACCTATAGTTCTATCGTTCATCATTGACAAGTAAGTTTCAATACCATAGTTTCATCCGTATTCGTTCTTTACTGTTTACTATTTACATTTTGCAAGTAAGAATTTTTAGGTATTTATTCATCATTCCTATCCTGCAGATTTTCCATAGAGGTTGGTATATATTTCCCTCCTTCTCTTAACTTTTTATCCAAACTCTGCACCATATGTATGCCAATGTTGTGTGCACAACTCCGGCTGTCATTTTTTCTAGCATTACAAATCTTGGTCCTTTTCCTTATGTGACAAAGTGGAAATTAAACGCCTGAATTGAATAAGGAAATTATGTAGCCTTCCCACCATGCCCTCGATGATATTCCCACCTTGCTCGGGAATGAGTACCTACATGCCTTTGCAAAATTTCCTTGTAGAAGAAAACTGCAAGTATGTGTAGAAGGGCTAAGTATGATACAAAGGTAACCAAGCTACAACAAAATTGCACACTATTGTCAGGCATTATCCATCTTTATCGGTGACATATTTCAGTGAGTTATAAAGAGAAAGTTCAAGGACCTAAAAGTTCCAGGACAATGTCTACATTGTATAGGAATGGGAAAGGAAAAAACAAACTGAGACCTTGCAAAATGATGACATTGACTACCTCATGAGAAAAGACCCAGTGACGTGTACTCATTACTATAGACATAGAGTAAATGATTTGAGGCAATTGATATGTCAAGCATATACAAGAAACGATTCATATAATGCAGGTGGAACAACAATCCACTCTTCATTATTGATTCCTTTTAACAAATCACATTTTCTTCCACTCAGCAAAGAAATGTTAGATACCTTGTCAAATATTTATGACGAACTACAACTTGTGTTCATAGATGAGGCATCCTTAATTGGAAGTCACTTCTTATATTCCATTGATAATCGACTGAGAAACATAAAACATGTACAAACCAAATACTTTGGAAACCTTGATATGGTATTCTATGGGGATCTTTACCAGGCACAACCCATAAAAGATTCTCTCATATTTGAGAAACTTATGGTCAACATGCAAACAATGATGCATGAATTTTGGAAAGACAACATAAAATGATTTCAATTACATACTACAATACACCAGACAAATGAAAAAAATATTGGAATTCTAAATAGAATGTCGAAAAACAACCAAACATGTGATGACTTGACATATATAAATTCAATTTGCATGCGACCTCCCCCTACCGACCCAAACTTCCCTTACCTATTCTACCAGAATAAGGATGTTGCACCACATAACAAGTATATTCTATCACTCATTCCTGGAAATGATATCATCATCAATTCAATTGATCTTGAAGAAGAAAACCATGGCAAGGTACCATGTCATCAACATACAACAACTTTCCCTTTGCAACTTGTCCTGAAATTAGACATGTTAGTTGAAATATATGCTTGCAACTATGATTCACAGGATGGCCTAGTGAATGGTGCATATGGAATACTCAAAGTTTATACCAAAACAAAAAAATTTGATGTCCTCTGGATTAAGTTCCATGACCCACACATTAGCCACCGACAAGACAACAAGTTAGCTTATCTATATAATTGAAATACTTTGAGTGAATGGATACCTATATAGAAAATATCAAAACCAATATCAACATCGGCAAAGACAGTTCAATTGAATATTCAAAAATAGTTTCCAATTCAACTTTCATGTGCACGTACAATTCATAGATTACAAGGGCTAACACTTGATAGTGTTTCCTTTGAACCTGCTGCAATAAAAATACATGGATTTGTATACAAAATTCTGTCCCGTGTCAGAAAATAGAGTCCTTGTATTTTCAAATATAACTTCAAAGTCAAACATAAAGTCGATATTGATATGCAATGCCTTCGGACTAGTGCAAAATGGCATATGCAACATGATTACCAATCCATACAAACAAACTCTTATGTATCAATTCTCTCACTTAATACACACAACTTAAATCAACATATGAATGATATACTCAATGACTATGACACAATGCAATCTGATATTCTGTGCTTGAAAGAAACATACATGACATTATGCATGCAAAATAAACAATTTCCAAATCACACTTCCATATCAAGTTACATTACACATGGAGTGATGATATTAGTGAGAAAACATATAACAATTTTGGATCGTATGCATTTCAAAGAAAAAAAGGTTGAGATGGTGCTAGCAAGAGTAATTTTTCGTGGATTGCAAATTGCAATATTCAATCTCTATGTTGCTTTGCGTGCAACATTGCCCAACATAATGAATGTTTTTTCAAATGCATTACACCATTTACATCTGAACAAAATGATTATCATTCTAGGAGACTTCAATGTTGACATGCTACAAAACAGTGCCATAAAAAAAGAATTGGAAAACTACATGTGCAATTACAATCTCTGATTTCTTTTGGATAAGATAAAGCATGTACAAAACACACTTATTGACCATGTATGGTCAAATGTTCCCATTTCACAATACACCCTCTTTATCTTAGACACATACTGGTCTGACCATGATACAATTTATCTTATACTTGAATTAGGAAATATACATCAAACATATTACAAAATCATATTTCCATGTATTAAAGCAGATTTCACTACTTTGTTGAACAAAACCAAATTGTTTAGCTAAGATCATCCAACTTCTTAATATTTTCTGGCTTGAAATATATTTTGGCCAGGAAAAAATTTATATAACCACAACCATGGATCAAGAAAAAAAAAGGTGCATGATTCTAACTCTATCTTTTATTCTATTCCTTTGATTCTCATTTACTGTATGTACATATTGCTTGTTTTCCCTTACATACCAACTTAAATTCATGTTCATTGTATTTTGTGTGTTCCCACATTGAAACAAATAGAATAACTAGACAAGACGAAGGACTCTTAACCACAAATTGAGAAGAAGACATACAAAGGTGCATACTTCTACTCTTATTTCATATTCTACTGTTTTGTATTTCATTTATTGTCTGTATATTTATTCTAATGCTTTGCACCTAATTTATTATATGCAGATACTACATATCTTTCTACATAATAACCTATCTTCGTGTCAACTGTATTTCCTGTACTACTGCATTGAAATAAATAGAACTGTATTTATTTTTTTAAATGTATTTCTACATACCAACTTACCTTCATGTCCATTGTATTTTCTGCATTTCTACATTGAAAGAAACACACTAATTGGACAAGAGGATGAAATATTATATGCCACAACAGAGGAAGTTGAAGTACCATCTTCGAAAAGGTATACCAATAGTGATAGTAAATAAAACACAAAAACAAGTATGTGGATAAAATATTGGACTAGAAAATGATGATTTGGAAACAATGGTGCTTTGTTGAGACTTCCTACTTCCAAAAATTTCCCTCCCCTTTTCTATTTTCCCACTCTCTTTTATCCTTTTTTTCCCTCTTCTATACTTAACCGAATTCCCCTTTCTCTTTCCCCTCTACTTTCCGTTTCTGGTTACTTTACTAAGTCATTTTTGCGAAAATGTTTACATGCCTAGGTTGGCAGACTCATGGGTTCACATTTCCACTCATGCTTCTATATCACGAGTCCGACCGAACGATTCCCCATTCCATACTTAGCCATTTTTTCAATCGTGGGTTGTCGAGCTGGCGGACTCAAAGTTGTGCTTCTATTGTTTTGTGTCCTACAAACAACACCCATATTTGTGCGATATACAAATTAACAGCCGAACTCTCAAGCTCGCGGGCTCAAGATTGCACTTCTATGGTTCCGTGACCTACAAACAACACCTGGAGTTCCACGATATACATATTGACCACTGGACTCCCCCATCATGCCTTGTCCATGTTACACATTGTTCCTTGACGTACAATTTCACTGTCGAGACCTCACATCTCCTGAGGATCCCTTGACACCCTATTTCATACTCGATCCCCTTCGAGCCTATATGTGACATCCAGAAAAATTATGAACAATATACAATGCATATGCTTATTTAGTGGTTGTGATTTCCAATGTACACATGTTTGCATCAGAAAAAGTTGGATGAGTGACATGGGCATGAGTATTCAATCATCGCAAACATCAAGTGAACAACAAGGCCAAAGGTAAAGATTCATACATTATTCTCTTGCTATGTTTACCAAAAAAATATCCTGTGTTATTTATTCATTTATGCCATGATAAATATGTTGATGTCATCTACAACACATGCTTTTCAGTTCACAAGAAGTATCGACGAGCGAAAGTGAATTTCCCAACATAGTGCAAGCTCCACAGACTAAGAGGTATGGTTACAAAACTTTGACCTGCATACTTCATCCAAATTATGCATCTACTTGTTCTTTTATGAAAAAAAAAATGAGTTAGCATGTGCAGACTTCTTTGGTTAGTCGAGGACTTGGCATGGCTTCTTTGGAAAAAACCAGCATACAGAACCATCTCGGGCAGACTACCTACTCGATTCTCCATACCTTACAATTAATGAATGAGGAGAGGTTTAAACCACCTCCTCCCACCTTCATTTACTCCTAGCAGGAGCCAGGGTTGAGACCAATTCAGACTGGCACCTAGAGATCGCGACGATCCCTTCTGCAGCTAAACCTGGCTCTTTTGGCCCTTTTTCACAACTCTTTCTATTTCCCCGAGTGACCACAGGCCGTGAACCTTCTTTTATAGTCAAAGGCGCTTTTGGCGTTTCGGGGTTCACAGTTTTGAAATGCAATGGAAGAGAAAAACCCCTTACCCTTGGAAGTCCTGGTAGCCGAAATGTCGACATGGACTAATCGTGCACCACGGGTCCCTCTGGATGGATGGTTACGATGATGTCAACGTTTTGGGACTTGTTTCATCATATGGTGTGCACTAGCGCCTTTTCCCCAGGCCTGTTCCTCTGTGATCGGGCACCCAGACGGTGGGCCCAACTCTTGAGCACTTTCGGTGCTTCGCGTCTCACAGCTGGGAGGAGGCTGATCCTTGTTCTTCAAAGTCACGATGCGCGAAGAGGTGATAGAGCCTAATCGTGCACCACGTGCCCCTCCTTGATCGGACAACCCTGATCATATTCGGCGATACTGTGGGCCCAAATCTCGGACGCCTTCGACACTTCGCGTCTCACGACTGGGAGGAGGTTGATCCTCGTTCTTCAAAGTCGCGATGCGTGAAGTGGAGACATAGCCCAATTGTGTGCCACATGTCTCTCCTTGATCAGATGGCCTAGAACACTTTCGGCTCTACTGTGGGCCCGACATTAAAATATCTTTGCATTTCACGATTTGCGAGTTCGTGGGTCGAAGACCCTCGGCTCCTCTTTTCCAAAGTCTTGAGGCATGCGATGGTGATACGAGTATAGCTCTTTTTATTATCAGCGCCCTCCACACGTAACTGTCAGCTAGGGCTCAAGTGCTAGCACCTCTCGCAGCTCGCGACCTCGCGAGTTGGAGTGTCAAACTTTGGCATTCTCCCCTTGCGAAGTCTTGAGACGCTATGGTCAACGATGGTTGACTCCCCTTTGAACACTTCTTGTAACTCGCCATCTCGAGCAACCAAAGGATATGGTCCACCCTTCGAACTCACGAACCCCGAGTCCGAGAAATAATCCCACGCTTAAACTGATCGTGATCAACGACCCTCGTAACTTCGCGAGTGCTCCACGGAGAATTCCGACCGTTCACTTCCTTGAAAACTTCTGCGCTATAATTGGTGCGACTTGGTTGACTACAATTACCAATCGACCGTTTCTCTTCTCTGTCGATGAATCCTTGCTATTGAAAACAAAATCCCTGCTCACTCGATTGGTAGCCTGAAACGAGATTTTTATGTGCTATGCTTGGGCGCTTCTCATGCAGCCTGCAGACTTGGATACTCTTATGCCCAAGAAAAGAATTGTTGCTAAGATTAGGCTCCATGGGGGATAGAGTCATCCCTGTGATTCTCTAAGGACTCTTTTGCAGTTCCAGTACCTTGTTGTTGGGCTATGGAGTCTAGCGAAACACCCTGCTGAAAATATAGACTAAAAAGTAAAAGTAAAAGATAAATAATAAATGTACATGCTCAAAAGAGCTTATGTATGTACAGTCCTAGACTAGTAAAATTCTTTACATGGGGGCTAGGTGAAAGCAAACTTCCACCATAGCCATTCAAGAAACTTCATGAATAGAATCTCCTTCTTTCTATCGACGATCATCAACAGATGGTGTAACTCTGACAGCAGAATGGTTACACTCTTCAACTCCTCTTCACAGGCTGAAGTTGACATGAAATAGACCAGCTCCAAGTTGTGAAGGAAATACAACTCCATGTATTCCTCCACAGGCTCATAGGACTAGTGGCAAGCTATAGAAAATGGACGACAGGCAGCCTTCTATGCTATACAGTTATTCACGTGTGGTTGAATATCTCTGCTAAGCACAGGTGGGTGGGCCACTGACATAGGCTCACTGATCTCAAGGAGTGGCTTCTTGCTTACTGGCTCCAGACAGAAGATAATATGTGCCCTCAGCTGCTCTTCTGGTTCTTTTTTCTCTTCTCTTGGCTCTTCCCCTAGGTCAGATTCAAAATCGTCATAAACAGGACCCGTGGGAAAGTTGTTCTCTTCAAATGGCTGCTTGGTGACCTCTGTGCAGGCTGTAAACAACACCCCCTTTTGGTCTTCTTCCCACTCTTCATAACTCTCCCAGGGATCAGATTCATAATCATCATAAATAGGGACCATGGGAAAGATCTGCTCTTCCAACTACTGCTCAGGATGGCTGATTTCCTCACAAATTTCTTACTTAATGAATAGAGGATAAGGCTCTGAAGTTTGTCCCTGACAATCCTGCATATCCAGCTCAGAATCCGATTCATAGCTATCATATGCAGGTGGGCGGCTCCTTTGGTTAGCAAACTGCGGTGCAGGGCTCTGCTTCTCCTCTTCCAAATAAGCATTAAAGCTTGGGACAATAGGCACGTCAGGAGCATATGGCAAGGCCTCTACCATGCAGAAATCTTCAATGCTATCATGATCAATAGGGGGGTCAAGAACATTTGCTTCAGGGACTAGAAAATCCTCCGCATTGTCTTCAGATCCCAACCTTTCTATTCGAGCGGAGAGGGACTTCACCTGCTCCATCAGCCTACTTAGAGCACCTTCTTCCTCCCTGGGGTCTTCATCATCATCCATTGTAGAGATACCAAGAGCATCTAATTCAAAGGATGGAAACATCTCCCCATAACGTTTTGCTTCCCACCTATCCAGTTGGGTAGAGAGGGATTTTACCAATTTCCAAGCTTCACCCAAAGCATCTTCCTCCCCCCCAGGGTCCTCATTCCTATATCTTCTCCCATCCTCATAACCTCTAAGAGGCACAACCATATCTTGCTCATTGTCTTCACATTCCTCACAACAGTTATGATAGCTAAACTCAGAGGAATACATATTTTGATAGCGCCTGTTAAATGCTACATGAAATTCACTGAGTGAGGAAATGCTAGCGGGGGGTAAAGAGTGATACCATTCACGATCATCCACTACTAACGAGAACATGAACATCTTCAATAATAAATCCTCGTGATGTATCTCCCATTGGTGCATGAGTTCATGAAACTCACAGAGATGCTGAGCAGGGTTGTCCTCTTTGTGCTCCCTAAATATGGGCAAATAATCTCCCCATTCATTCAGAGAAGGGACATCATTAGGAAAACCAGGAATAGCAGAAAAATTAAAAGGATCAAACCTCCGAGATAGGATTTTCTCCATTATGAACCAGCGAAGTCGCCAATCGATCCTCGAATCATGGAGTCGCCAGGTGAAAGACTCACAACTTTGAATATGTATGGTCCTTGTTCACCATCAAAGGCCAGATATTACGTTGTTGTTACCCCAGGAAGCTTCTCAGGATGAGAAAGCAGCTGCTGAAAGCTTCTCGAGAAATCTCCTATGGGTCATCTCTCAGGTGTGCTAAAGTAGCCACAACTGAAACAATGATGTGGAAACCTTGGAGTCGCCACAATGGAGTCGACAGGTGCACAGTAGCAATATTTAAGGGCTATGATGCATGATGTACCTTCAGAATCAAAGGCTCAATGTCATTCAATCCCATGGAAAACCTTCAACTTCGTCCCCAGCAACAACGACAGAAATGTTGGTGTCAGAGGTCACTCCTGGATTGCAGCAGGAGTACAGCCCGACACCCATCAGTTTTATGTCACGAATAATTTAATGGGGTGATCAAATGGATAGAGACTCAAGAAGATATCGCTCTAACTCAGAAAACTGGGCTTGGTATGTAGAAAAACAAAGGAGGTCTTGATCTAACATCCATCAGTGAGTTGATTATAAAATGAGCAGATGGAAGACTTAGTGAGATGAGTGAGAAAGATTGCTCGAGACGTTAGGCCTTTCAGTAGCTTGAGGAGGAAAAACTCAGAATACAAGATCCTCTTGGTTCGGAGTTTTGGGGAACTGAAGGGTGACCTGTCTGGATCTTCCAATTCCAAATCATTCAGCGTTGAGAAAATACAAGAACTGATTAGAAACAATACAACTATTACAGTGATCCAACATACATCATCCTATAACAGTGCAACTCGACTGGATCCTCCAATTCCGAGCTGTTCTAACACAGTGTACACAGAGAGATGGAAAGAGGATGACATTCGTAAAGCAAGAAGTCTCAAGTGCCAATACATAACCAGATCAACCAGTGCTTCATCTAAGATTTACAATCGAGATCCTTTCTCAACCATCGATCCCCTCAAAAATACAAAAACTGAGTACATATACTCAGAAAAATTCGCCCAACAGAGGCGTGCTCGAACCTCCAAGGCATGGCATCTCTTCGGTCAAATCTGGTCTGAACTCCTTCGTTAGACACCAACTTAACTGTGCATGGCTCTTGCAAGCGGGTAGCTGAGCCATTAAATGCTGAGTTAGTGTGTGCAGACTTCTCTGGTTAGTCGAGGACTCGGCATGGCTTCTTTTGAAAAAGCCAGCATACAGGACCATCTCGGGTAGACTGCCTGTCAGATCCTCCATACCTTACAATTAATGAATGAGGAGAGGTTTCAACCACCTCCTCCCACCTTCATTTACTCCTAGAAGGAGCCAGGGTTGAGACCGATTCAGACTAGCACCTAGAGATTGCGGCGATCCCTTCTGCAACTAAACCTGGCTCTTTTGGCCCTTTTTCACAACTCTTTCTATTTCCTCGAGTGACCACGGGCCATGACCCTGTTCTTATTCTCAAAGGCTCTTTCAGCATTTCGGGGTTCAGGGTTTTGAAATGCAATGGAAGAGCAAAACCCCTTACTCTTGGAAGTCCCGGTAGCCGAAATGTCGACATGGCCTAATCGTGCGCCATGCATCCCTCTGGATGGACGGTTACGATGATGTCGGCGTTTTGGGACTTGTTTCATCATATGGTGTGCGCTAGCACATTTTCCCCAGGCCTGTTCCTCTGTGACCGGGCACCCAGACCATGGGCCCAACTCCTGAGTGCTTTCGACGCTTCATGTCTCGCAGTTAGGAGGAGGTTGATCCTCGTTCTTCAAAGTCGCGATGCACGAAGAGGCGGTAGAGCCTAATCATGCATCACGTGCCCCTCTTTGATTGGAAAACCCTGATCATATTCGACGATACTCTGGGCCCAAATCTTGGATGCCTTCGACACTTCGCGTCTCGTGGCTGGGAGGAGGCTGATCCTCGTTCTTCAAAGTCGCGATGCGCGAAGTGGCGACATAGGCCAATCGTGTGCCACGTGTCTCTCCTTGATCAGACGGCCCAGAACACTTTTGGCACTACTGTGGGCCCGACATTAAAATCTCTTTGCATTTTGCGATTCGTGAGTTCGTGGGTCGAAGACCCTCGGCTCCTCTTTGCCAAAGTATCGAGGCGCGAGATGGCGATACGGGTATAGCTCCTTTTATTGTTAGCGCCCTCCACACATAACCGTCGGCCAGGGCTCAAGTGCTAGCACCTCTCGCAGCTCGCGACCTCGCGATTTGGAGTGTCGAACTTTGACATTCTCCCCTTGCGAAGTCTCGAGACGTGATGGTCAGCGATGGTTGACTCCCCTTTGAACACTTCTCGTAAATCGCGATCTCGCGCAACCAAAGGATATGGTCCACCCTTTTAACTCACAAACCTCGAGTCCGAAAAATAATCCCATGCTTAAACTGATCGCGATCAATGGCCCTCGTAACTTCGCGAGTGCTCCACGGAGAATTTCGACCGTTCACTTCCTTGAAAACTTCTTCACTATACTTGGCATGACTCATTTGACTGCAATTACCCATCATACGTTTCTCTACTCTGTCGATGAATCCTTTCCGTTGAAAACAAAATGCTCGCTCACTTGATTGGTAGCTTGAAATGAGATTTTTCTGTGCTACGCTTGGGCGCTTCTCGTGCACCCTGCAGACCTGTATACTCTTATGCCCAAGACAAGAATTGTTTCTAACATACATGAGAGACAACAAAGCCATGATGAGATTCACACTCACTATCCCTACACAACTTATCCAGAAACATGCAAAAAATATTTTTCCAGGTAATGGGATATCCATTACAAATTTCAATATATTACCGAAAATAGTATATGATTGAGGTGATTGTGATCGGATTATATCGCTCAATGAAACAAGTATTTTGGAAAAAGTTCCCATGGTTTGTTCAGAATATCATTTCGTACCGAACACAACAATCAACCAACTTGAAGAGAGCAATGACATTTACCCAATCAAAACCATTGGTGCAATTGCCACACTCACGAGAAAAGTTGGTTCACAACATATTCTCCATATAAAAGATGGAGACTCAGACAACAACAAGGTGATGGTACCATTCTCCATACCCATTTTTGTTCTTTACTTTCAGATTCTCATATATCTTAGTTATATTACACAACTATTACACTCTTTCATGTTGCAACTAGAATTGTTCGACACCTATTCAAATTTATTTTCCTCAATGGAACAACAATTGCATAAAGGGCAATTTCCACTTATGCTCTTCAAAAATATAACAAATAAAAGAGATGTTAAAGAAATGATATTTTGCACAACCCAAGAAACATTTGTAACATAATTGCGAACATACATAGTACAGTATCTCAAGAAACTAACTAGCCTGACAATCGTTGTACGTATACATCTACAATTCCATCCATATTTTGCACATAAAAATTGCCTTAAACAATTTTGTGCATCTTTTTTGTCGTACACATATATATTGTATGGTTCAATATATTAACTATTATGGTCATGTGCGTAGGTTGAGGGGTTTTTGGTTGCAACAAATGCATACTCGACCCCCTTCAATATTGTATGTGCCAAATGAAACTCTCATGCTTCTGCCTCTACTTTCATAAATGATGGCACAATTGATTGTCTACGATGCAGTAAAAAATGCCCTTACATATATAGACATTTCCTCGATGTTTCCATCCGAACCCTCAACAACACAATTATACATTGTACAATTAGACAACCTTTATTACAATATGTGCTTCCTGGGTTGGCATAATTGCCATATGAAGTATACCTACAGAAAAAAGAAAACAATGTCTGCATGTTACACGACTTTCGCGTCCATAGAAAATTTACATTAAATGAGGAGAATTCCATACTGCATATTGACTGAACCAAAAAAAGAAAATTCATATCATGCATTGACAGGAAACAAAAAAATTTGATCTATATTTTTCCATGTTATCCAATCAATATATGGATAGAGTTTTGCAGTGACATGACAAAGTGAACTGGAAGTGCATAAGATTATTCAGTCCAGGAATGAGAAGCATGAGGAAAGACCTCATACAAAGTACCCAACTGTGAATAAATCAGGTCCATCCTTTGATCCATCAAAATGACTTGCTCCTCTGGACAGAACCATCAGGCATTTTCAATAAATTGCAAATTTGGATTTGTTCAAATTCCATTAAGTTAAATAATGACACTCTTTTCCAAAACTAGTAATGTTAGAACATTATCAGATCAACATGATCTTGGTTCATAGTACTATCAGAAGAAAATGTTCATAATGATCTTGGTTCATAGTAATATAGTAATCAACAAATTTCTCGGTGCCCATTTGGGGATTTGGTTATAGATTGGATACAATGCCCAATCTCCGCTAATTTTTTCATGTCTTGTGCTTGGAAGAATTTTGTTCATGTGCTTTCGTATTGTAGTTCAAGGTTCTCATGGGCCCGATTTTTTAATTATGGTTGGATGATAGATTCAGGATCTTAGCAGTTTTTCTATGATATTAAATAATATGCAAGACTTTCCTTTCCTTTTAATGTAAGATCTGTGAAGCAAATGTAATATGCAGTTCATTTTAGTACTTTTACTTGATTGATGAAATTACCAAAATTCTTCTTCAAAAATATTTTGAAATAAACGGATATATGCTAGCTGAAGTCGAATGGGACTATGATATCAACCACATAAAATTAAAATTAAAATTCGTCGTTGCTATACTTACGGTCACGTTGAAACTACAATAATTTTATGTGAACAACCCTCCATTGATTTTTCTGTAGCTTTTCGATGCTTCTCTTATGCAAACACATCCTGGAAAGTATAACTATGATTCACTTTATCTATTCCTTGATTGAAGATCTTGTTCACCTGTCTAATGCACTTCATAGTTACTATTAAGACCATCAATGGGTGTAACGCACCCACTACCATAATCAAGTTTTGGTTGATTTCTGTAGAATCAAAGCCCCCGAAATATCTACGGAGGCCTAGCATAAGCTAACTCTCTCTCTCTCCCATGTCATCGCGGGTCAGGATCACAGGTCAAATAATCATGGCGCTTCTTGTATTTCGTGCCTCGGCGCTACAGGAATGTCAAATTGTTCGACTCTGCAACCTCCGAACCCCGACAGGGCTAGTGACTGGACAATAGGGACGAATCCCAACAGGGTTAGCGAATGGCCATTAGGAATGGCCCTATCGCACAGTTGAGTGAAGTATAGGTGGCGAGAGGGGTAACACAACCCGAAGGGAGATGTGACAGGAGGAGGGTCCCACTTCACATGCCACACCATTCCAGACCCCCCTCTATTAAAGGCAGAATGGCAAGGGGGGTCCGGAATTCACCTGAGCGTCGTTGATCAAGGCGAATAAATCTTGACCGTTCAAGAGTTGCGTGTTCGATTCCAGACCCCCCCCTCACAACTAAAGGCAGAACAACAAGGGGGCTCTGGAATGAAGCCTCAACTGTAGATCTAGGTGGGTGGATTTTGGTCGTCCAGATCTGCTCGCCACTTACCCTATTGTGCATTTGCGCCCCATCTTAAAGCTGACGTCTCTTCCTCACATTTCATGGTCATCCCAGACCTTGGATCCTCTGAGAGGATCCTGTCCGTTCATCATAGCTTAACCACATGTTAACATCTCGATATTTATAAGTTTGGATTTCAAGGTTTGAGAGCAGAAGGAAACATGCCCTTCGGTATCTCGAGTGCCGAAACGCCGAAGTGCCAAACAAGCCTAAATCGGTGATTAGCCCCTTGGGTTATGCCTTGGTCAATATGACCTCTTCCCATATGACCACGGTCTCTCTTCCATTGAGATTTGTCAAGGCGAGAGCCCAACCTCTTGTCAACGGGACTCCTGAATCCTCGATCCCCGATTTCCCGAAACGGGTAATCTCTCGACACATAGCCACCCGAAATTGGCCGGTCTATGACTGCTTCGGGGTTTCCAGCATGGAACATCCTGATCTCTTGTCACCAGAACTCCCGATTTCTCGATTCTCGATTTCCAAAAATGGGAAATCTCATGACACGTGGCCTCCTTTAATCAGACAACCCGAATCTACTTCGGGGTTTCTACTATGGAATGCCCCTATCTTTCGTCACCAGAACTCCCGAGTTCTCGACTCTCGATTTCCCGAAGTTGAAAATATCTTGACATGTGGCATTCGTTATTCAGACGGTCCATATATATTTCGGGGCTTTCACCCCTATTCACTGGGGGTTTATCCCTTGGATATCTCCTGACAGATCCAACGACTGTTGGGTTTTTTAGCCGAGATATGACGGCTCAGAAACGTTCCTAACTTGTGTGCTCTCCCACGACTTCCTGGACGTGGAAAGATCAATGGTCTGGATGCTCTCATGGACCTTGGGGATCTACGGTCTTGATCTATTCTCTACCCACGAAGAGACAGAAAGTCACAAGGGTAAGGCACTTAACATCCTACTTTCTCCTACCAAATATAATGGTCATGAGTGACCACAGATTTCCTGATAGGATATCGTCCGTCGATCAACACCTATCAAGGTTAAGGTACTTATCTTTCTATCTTCTTCTTCTTATATGACGGTCGTGAGTGACCACATATATCCCGACGGGATCTCGTCCATCGATTCGATACTTATCAGTGATTTCTTAAGTCCTTGCACCTTCACGTCCTCCTTCCAAGCTCTTGATGGGATTTTCAAGAAGGGTATCTCTATGGGGAGGTTTACCCAGGGTACTATTTGAGGAAGATAAGGGTATCTCTCTCCCGAGAACCAGGTGTGAAGTCTGAATTAGATCAGTATGCATATAAATAACGATTTATGAGAACATAATCCATACATAGTCTTTCCATTATAAACATACAACTACCAGTACTGATCAAAACATCATACAAACATTCTTATACTGAAATTATTCACAATTTCACAACTTATGAGCATAATTGTCAGAATACATATATTTCAAGATGCCAAAGGCAAAAAATTTATCAGAAAGTAACACCAGGGGTTATACAATTGCGAAGAGGGGTGCTCGTTTCCACCCAACCGTAGGCTCAGTGACTCCCATCAGATTTACCACTAGCCACCCCTGAGCTGAGACCATGATGTTGTGAGACTGCGTCTCTATTTTCCAGTGACCAAGAGCGAAGGTTACTCTCCTTCCTCTTTGCTATCACTCACTCTGCATATCGCAAGAGTTCTCTTTCTCCCCTTGCGTCTATGCCCCAATCGCTTCTCCCCCATGCCTTATCCTCTTGCGAGGTTGCGTGTGGCGCGATTTCCTCACTCTGGTCAGGCCTGACAACTCTACGGATGGGTGACTCTCCTCCCCAAACCTCACTAATTTTTGAGGAGCCATCTACCTACCAGCCTAAGAGACATTTAATTCGGGTCCAGCGAGCCACTTTTTGTTCTCCGGGCAAGTGAAGTCCAAATACGGTATTGATTTTCGGTGGAAGTTAATGCCACCTTTCCAGGTGCCTTCCACCACCTTTCTTTAGCCATCATGGTCTCTTTTTAAGAATATCCCCTCTCAGCAGTCCTTCAATATAAATTCATAATATTATTCACATTCATCGACCTTTTCCACAAGGTCCATTCACATCACACATTCTCATTTCTGAGTTTTGCCACAGTTCTTGGCCAATCCAATTATTTTTACAAACTGGGGGAAACAGGGTGTTACAATGGGGCTTTTTTAATACCAATTCCCTCTTCCAAAAATTTCCCTCCCCTTTCCTTTTCCCCTCTACTTTCCCTTTCTGGTTACTTAGTCATTTTTCCGAAAATTTCTAAGTGTGCGGGTTGGCGAATTCACGCATTCACATTTCCACTTATGATTTTATATGACGAGTCTGACCAACCGCTTTTCCATTCCATACTCAGCCAATTTTTCGATCGCAGGTTTCTGGCTAGGTGGGCTCAAGATTGTGTTTCCATTGTTCCGTGCCCTACAAATAGCACAAGTTCCACGATATACAAATTGACAACCAAATTCCCCTTTATTTTTCTCCTCTACTTTCCCTTTCTGGTTATGTAGTCATTTTTCCGAATATGTCTCATGATTTTATATCATGATTCTGAAAGATCGCTTCCCCATTCCATACTTAGCCACTTTTTCAATCGTCGGTTCCTGGGAAGGTGCGCTCAACATTTCGCTTCCATTGTTCTGTGACCAAAGAACACCCAGAGTTCTCCGATATATAAATTGACCACTAAATTCTTCCTTAATGCCTTGTTCTGTCTTACACATTTTACATTAAGAAGTTAGGAGACATACAATTTTACCATCGGGCCCTCACATCTCCTAAGTATAACTTTCGATCCTATTTTGAAGCCCGACTGACCGCTTTTCATACTTGGCCATTGCTTGGAATCTCTTTCGTGGGTCGTTTAGCGGGTGGGTTCACGAAAGTCCAATCCTTAATCACTCTTCATCGTCCCCACCACCTTCGCAATTATTTCTAAATATGAAATTATTAATATTTAATACTAACAACTCATCATGCAGGAACTGTAAAGTTTGTCATTAATGAGCGACAGGCTGGAGGAGATCTCCCATTAATACACATTAAACCAATATTTGCGGAGGGTTATATTATCCCTTCTGAGTGTTCTTTTCAAACATCATGGAATCTCTTTCGCGCGTCTTCGGGTTGGCGGCATCACAAAATATCCAGTCCTTAATCGCTCTTCATCGTCCCCGCCACCTTCACATTTATTTCTAAGTATGCAATTAGTAAGATTTAATGGTAACAACTCATTACATAGGAACCGTAGAAATTGCCATTAATCAACGAAAGGCTCAAGGAGATCTCCCATTGGTATGCATTAAACCAATATTTGGGGAGGGTTATATTATCCCTTCTGAGTGTTCATTTCAAAAGTAATCTGGAGAAAACCGACATTCTCGTCAACTTATGGAAGCAACTCGACAACATTTCTGTTGATATACAGTAAACACCTTTGGGCATGATGACCAGAACTTCTAGTGGTCCAGGGAATATTCTTACTACTCATCCCCTTCCACCTAGAAGGAAGTAAGGAGATGGTACCTTGGTCCATTGAGAGATATATTTCAAGCCAAAGAATTTCAAGGAAACCCCCCATGCTGAGACAACCTGCCCTGTGTTTATTTATTTTATAACCCTATAAACGCGTATATCCTTCCCCCCTACGTTTATTTGTTTTGTAACCCTATAAACGTGTATATCCTTCATTTTATTTGTATATCCATCTCCCGCTCCAAATTTCAAAGATTTTGTAGAAAAGCACGAAGAATGGCCAGTGTAGAGGTTGATCCGGTCGATTTCGAGCCGGAAGAAGATGATCTGATGGACGATGATATGGCGATGGATGATGGGAATGAAAAGGTTGTTCCCACTCTTGTGCCCAAATTTAAATCCACCATAACGGGGGGCACTTCCCATCTCGGCGATGGCATCCCTAAGAAGAACAAAGGAAGGGGTTTCAGAGAAGAAATTGACATTGAACGCAATAGTCACTTTGCAGCACGAGAGTTTGAGTCTCTTGACTCGGATGGCGGACCTAGCCCTTAGATATGTATCCTTTCATTTCATTTTTAGGGTTTTGGATTAGGGTTTGGATTTGTCCTCGGTGCAGGTTGTGTCCCTGAAGTCTTTGATAGTAAGGAGATGGTGTCTTGGTGCACGGAGAGATATATTTCAAGCCAAAGAATTATTCAATCGAGGGACCAGTCTCATGTTCTGTGGAGATACAATTAACATCTTAGTGGGTGAGGACCATAAATCTCAATGGTCCAAAGAATATTCTTACTACTCATCCCCTTCTGCCCAGAACGAAGTAATTTGGACCTCTAGAATTTCTCGTGCAGGATGTGTCCCTGAAGTCTTTGATTATAAGGAGATGGTCCCTTGGTGTGCCGAGAGATATATTTGAAGCCAAATAATTATTCCACTGCAGGATGAATCTCTTGTTTCTTTGTCACCTTAGGTCTTCCGCAATATGTTGAGATTGTCGAAGCCAACATTGACCTTCAGAGGAGAAGACTGCAAGGAGTTCCTAAAAAATAACGATAATTAGTTTTGTATGCATGTTCAAGAGCTTGTCGATGCCTTCTGCATGTTGTTGCACTAGATGAACAACACATAATTGTATGCATGTTTTTTTTTGTAACTCCTCTACATGTATTTATGACAAGTATGTTCAATGTTTCGGTGCAAAATGCTCAATCCAATATCTATGGATAATATATATTACCCACTATTTTTCTTATATATTTACTATTAAAAAATTGCCTTAGAATATTGGTTGGGGCCTCTTTGTTGGATTTAACACCTCTTCTCATTTGCATGGTTCAATAGTCTCATAATTCTTAAATATTGTATTGACTCAAGTAATTTGACCAAATATTAAGCATGGAACAATTGTATGACAATGTGTTGTGTCGATCACATGAGGCTTCTATGGAAACATAAATTAATTTCACACACAGTTTCAAAACAACATTCAATTCCATTCGTAATGTAGATAGAACATAAAAACACTAATTAATGATGCAGGAGTTGGGGCCTCGCCCAAGAATTTTTGTTCTCATCTCAACCTTACTGAGAGAATGATCTCTTATCTCTCTCTCACTTCCTTGATTCCTTCACTCGAAAAAGAAGCATACTATTGGTTGTCCATCCCATGGCCTCTATTTGAGCACTTTATTTTATTAATGAAATTACCAAATTTCTTCTTCAGAAATATTTTGAAAAAATATGATATATGCTAGATGAATTCAAATGGGACTATGACATCAACCACAATATTAAAATTCAAGTTTTTCGTTTTTATACTTACGGTCAAGTTGACAGTACAATAAGTTTATTTCAACAACTCTCCATTGATTTCTCTGTAGATTTTTTATGCTTCTCTTATTCAAACACATCCTGGAAAGTATAATTATGACTCACTTTCTCTATTATTTGATTGAAGAGCCTGTAGATCTGTCTAATTGAGTTCATAGTTACTTTCTCCTAAAGTCTACACATGAGTGATAAAGGGTAGAGCCAGGCCACCAGAAATTTGGAATGGTCTTTCTTTTGAATTTGCTGGTGAGTTAGAGAGTTTTTTCACCAAGAAAAAAGCATGGTCAAATTGGCAAGATGATATGGATGAGGGTTCTCCTTGGCTCGTAGCAGAGCAGTGAAAGACAAGTGAAATAGTAGAGGTAAGAACAGAAGGAAACAACAAACCATTGAATGAATAATTTGTTGTAAGAAGTTTAATATTTTAAATAATATTTCAAGGCATTAAACAGTGTATGAAAAACACAATTACTCCCACAGGTTGCAATAAAAACAAATCTTCATGAAAGCATTAGCTGATGCACCCCAGTAGCCTAAAATGACCAATAGCCCAATCTACCAAATAAACCTCCCTATTATCGGATCGACACAGATGAATATTATGAGATCAGAGAATTATTTTGTGTGAGAATTAAATTGGAAAAAAATGTTACTTATTCTAGTTTTTTTAAGGCCTTATCATAGTAAGAATGTAAAATTATCCTAACTCACTGTTATCTACAAAATCCAAACATCAATAGCGCCTATAAATAAACTATACATAGTTATAGCCAAAACTCAAGTTATAGTTTATATTGGCATTTTCTCACACCCTTTTTAATGATACAAACACAATACAAAATGAGTATGTGGATAAAATATTGGACTAGAAAATGATGATTTTGCAACAATGGGGCTTGTTTGAGACCAATTCCCACTTCTCAAAATTTCCCTCCACTTTTCTATTTTCCTACTCTCTTTTATCCTCTTCTTTTCCCTCTTCTATACTTAACCGAATTCCCCTTTATTTTTCCCCTCTACTTTCTCTTTGTGGTTGCTTAGTCATTTTTTCCGAAAATGTCTAAGTGCATGGGTTAGCGGACTCATGGATTAACATTTCCACTCATGCTTTTATATCACGACTCTGATCGATTGCTTCCCCATTCCATACTTTGCCACTTTTTCGATCGCAGATTCCTGGGTAGGCGAACTCTAGATTGCACTTCCATTGTTCTATGACCTACAAAAAACACCCAGAGTTCTGCGATATACAAATTGACCATCGGAGTCCTCCATCATGCTCTCTTTTGTGTTACATATTTTTCACTCAAAGGTTTCGAGACATACAATCTGACTGTCGGTCCCTCACGTCTCCTGCAGATCCCTTGTCACCCTATTTTGAAGCTCATTTGACCTCTTTCGATACTTGGCCATTTCTTGGAATCTCTTTCACAGATCATCGGGTTGGCGGGTTCACGAAATCTCCAATTCCTAATCTTTGTTCCTCATGACTGCCACCTTCGCACTTCTTTCCAAGTATGCAATTAGTAAACTTTAATGCTAACAACTCATCATGCAGCAACCATAAATATTTTCATTAAAGAGAGAAAGGCTCAAGGAGACAATCACACTAACTACCCCTACACAACTTGTCCAGAAACATGCAGAGAATATCTTTCCAGGTAATGGGATATCCTTTACAAATTTCAATATATTAACAAAAACGAGTCCAACCGACCGCTTCCCTATTCCATACTTAGCCACTTTTTCGATTGCGAGTTCCCAAACAGGTGGCTCAATATTTTTCTTCCATTGTTCTGTGACCTACAAAAAACAATTGAAGTTCCACGATATACAAATTGACCATTGGACTACCCCATCATGCCCTCTTTCATGTTACACATTTTGCACTCAAAAGTTCCGAGACACACAATTTGACCGTCGAGCCATCACCTCTCATGAGTATCCCTTGTGACCCTATTTTGAAGCTTGATAGACTGCTTTCTATACTTATCCATTCCTTAACCGCTCTTCCACGTCCCCACAACCTTCACACTTCTTTATAAATATGAAATTAGTAAGATTTAATGCTAACAACTCATCATGCAGGAGCTATAAATATTGTCATTAATGAGCCATAGGATCGACGAGATCTCCCATTAATACACATTAAACCAAGATTTGCAGAGGGTTATATTATCCCTTTCAAGTGTTCATTTCAAATATCATGTAATGTATTTTGTGGGTTGTGGGGTTGGCAAGTTCATGAAATCTCCAATCCTTAATTGCTCTTCATCGTCCCCACCACCTTTGTGCTTCTTTCTAAGTATGAAATTAGTAAGATTTAATGCTAAAAACTCATCATGCAGGAACCATAGATATTGTCATTAATGAATGAAAGGCTCGAGGAGATATCCCATTCACATGCATTAGACCAAGATTTGTGGAGGGTTATATTATCCCTTCCGAGTGTTCATTTCAAACATCGTCTAGATCAAACAGATGTTCTCATCAAGTTATGGAAGCAACTCGACAATAGTTTTGTGGATATATAGTGAACATCTTCGGGCGTGAGGACCAAAACTTCCAGTGGTCCAAGGCATATTCTTACTACTCATCCCCTTCTTCCCAGAACAAAGTGGTCTAGGGCTCTATCATGCTTCTACAATTCCATGCCATGTGACCATAATTGTGGCATTTGTAACATTCAATGTTTTGGGGAGGAACATAGGTATTTCTTATCTAAACATTTCTTCTATATGCTTTGCAATCTACAACCTTATGTCCTTAGTACAAATAAAACAATATCCATAAAATAAACTTTCATACCTGGGAGTGAATGATCTTCTTGGTGGTGCAATTTTATCACGACTCCGACCAACCGCTTCCCCATTCCATACTTAGCCACTTTTTCGATCATAGATTCCTTTATAGGTGGGCTCTAGATTGCACTTCCATTGTTCCGTGACCTTCAAACAACACCCAGAGTTCCGCGATATAAAAATTGACCGCTAGACTCCCCCATCATGCCCTCTTCCATGTTACACATTTTGCACTCAAAAGTTCTGAGACATGTACAATTTGACCATCAAGACCTCACATCTCCCGAGGATCCCTTGTCACCCTATTTTGAAGCTCATCCAACCTCTTTCCATACTTGGACATTTCTTGGAATCTCTTTCATGAATCGTTAGGTTGGTGGGTTAATGAAATCTCCAATTCCTAATCATTGTTCCCCATGCCTACCACCTTCGCACTTCTTTCCAAGTATTCAATTAGTAAACTTTGATTCTAACATCTCATCATGCAGTAACCGTAAATATTTTCATTAATGAGTGAAAGCCTTGAGGAGACAGTCACACTGACTATCCCTACACAACTTGTCCAGAAATATGCAGAAAAGATCTTTCCAGGTAATGGGATATCCATTACAAATTTCAATATATTAGCAAAAACGAGTCCGACTAACCGCTTCCCTATTCCATACTTAGCCACTTTCTCTATTGCGGGTTCCCAGAAAAGACGGCTCAAGATTGCGGTTCCATTATTTCATGACCTACAAACATCACCTAAAGTTCTGCGATATACAAATTGACTGCTGGACTGCCCCATCATGCCCTCTTCCGTGTTACACATTTTCCACTCAAAAGTTTTGAGACATACAATTTGACCGTCGGGCTCTCACCTCTCCTGAGTATCCATTGTGACCCTATTTTGAAGCCTGACTGACCGCTTTCCATACTTATCCATTCCTTAATTGATCTTCCCCATCCCCGCCACCTTCACACTTCTTTATAAATATCTAATTAGTAATATCTAATGCTAACAACTCATCATGCAAGAGCCGTAAAGATGGTCATTAATGAGCGAAAGGCTCGAGGAGATCTCCCATTAATACACACTAAACCAAGATTTGCAAACGGTTATGTTATCCCTTCCGAGTGTTCATTTCAAACATCATGGAATGTATTTCGCGGGTCGTCGGGTTGGCGGGTTCATGAAATATCCAATCCTTAATTGCTCTTCATTGTCCCCGCCACCTTTGCACTTATTTGTACGTATGTAATTAGTAAGATTTAATGCTAACAACTTGTCATGCAAGAACCTTAGAGATTGTCATTAATGAGTGAAAGGCTCAAGGAGATCTCCCATTCACATGCATTATACCAAGATTTGCACAGGGTTATATTATCCCTTCCGAGTGTTCATTTCAAACATGATCTGGAGCAAACAGACGTTCTCGTCAACTTATTTCAGCAACTTGACAACATTTCTATGGGATATAGTGAACATCTTCGAGCATGAGGACCAGAACTTCCAGTGGTCTAGGGAATATTATTACTACTCATCCCCTTCCACCTAGAAAGACGTAATTTGGACCTCTGGAATTGCTCATGCAGGTTGTGTCCCTGAAGTCTTTGATTTTAAGGAGGTGGTCTCTTGGTGCATCAAGAGATATATTTCAATCCAAAGAATTATTCCACTGTGGGACCACTCTCCTGTTTCTTTGTCACCTCAGGTCTTTCGCAAGATGTTGAGATTTTCAGAGCCAACATTGACCTTTAGAGGAGAAGACTACAAGGAGTTCCTAAAAAGGCATGATAACATGTTGGACCTCTTACCCAAGTTCCTTTAGGACCAGACGATAGTTCCTGAAGATATCACAAGTGCGGGTTAGTTCATTTAGAAATTCATTCCAGGAAATTTCCCTGGTTGTTTACGAGAATAATGGGACAGGAATCCACAACAAGCATGTCTCGCATGATTCTTTATATTTTTTATTTCACGGTCAATGAACAAGCCATTGTTTATTGGGGGAAGTTGATTTCCATTGAAATTTGTTTCCATTTTTCATGATTCAAACAGGAGAAGAAATTGTGTATGTCATCCTACTTGGTTTTCGTGATAGCGCATTGTTGTCCATTATCAAAATTGTCTGTGTCCAATAAGGTAAACAGTGAATTTGACCCAGTAACCTTCTAGTACCAGGCCTTATGGATGCACAAGGCCTCCCATTGTTTTTATGAGGTTTTTAATGACTTTGTCTCACTTTTCAAAGATTTATTGTTAGGAAAGGATGCTCCCCGGATGTTTGACCAGGAAACCAAGTTGTTGACCAATAAGGGGACACTTGAACAAATGGAGAATTATAGTGTAATAATGATTTTTGGCTCCAAGGAAAATCTTACTTTCCTTCCATGTCACATTATGGAAAGAATGTTTGTTACAGAAATAGCATGGAAATACAACTATCAGTTGCATTTTTTCCATGAGAGGAGAAAAATGTATTTCATTCCTCTTCCTTGGAAAGTTAGGGGCTGCATGTTTAGGAACGTCAATAATATTGACGAATTCATAGGCCATTTCAACAACTTGAACCTAAGATATGATGAAAGGCTGAGAGGGTTCAACCCTAATGGGATTTTTGTAGAACATTTACTTGCAATTGGCTTCAACAATTATTTTATCCATACACTCTTGAATGAATACAGAGACAATGATGATAACACTCATGCTCCTAATGCTGGCAACCTAGAGACATTGCAAAGCACCAATGAATTGCACAAAAAACAGGGAAAAGGCCTCAGTGAGAAGAGTGTCCAATCCCTAGTTGCCACTCCCAAGAGTACAACATCCTGGAACATCGCTCCAACGACCCACCCCAATAAGAAACAAACCCACAATTATTCAAACGGAGGAGGAGATAAGAACCCTCCTCTGGGTAAAATTGATAGTTCTCACAAGCTTCCTGTGAGGAAGAAGAGAAAAAACTTTGTGCAAGAAGCGAAAGAGCCCAGAACTGAAAGTGAAGACATGGAACTTGATATTGATCTCGAAAACGTACTACCCAACATTGATCAACTCGGGGTTGGAATCAACCATAATCCCCTAATGGAAATAGTTGAGACTGATATTTTTGACGAAGATGAATCCTTCGTATTCCAGAGCATTATTTTTTACAGTGAATCTAAAGATTTAATTATTGAAAAGAGAGATGTAATAAATAAGAAAGGGAAATATCGTTTAGAGATTAACCTTAGGAACATGCATCCCTCCCAAATCTCTTGAATTCACTGAGCAATCAGAGATGCTCTTAATGATTCCATTGGAGGCCTTGAGGCGGAGAATGCAAAAATGAAGGACCAAATCAAGGAATTGGAGGAAGCTTTGATTCCCATCCCATTGCTTTCCATTCCTTTAGCAATAATTGTTCCTGTTGTTGATATTATGGTAGCTGCGGGAGGTATTCACCTCCACATGTAAACCTGATGAGAATAGAATACTCCGGGAAGCAATAAGGAACCCTAATGAGTTGGCCAATAACCCTAGAAGACTTGTCATCTCAAGAAGATAATTTATATCAGGTTATTATCCTCCAAGAGAAGAAGTCGGCCAGAAATAATAATATATACTAAACAGATAGATACCCAGAATGAGAAGTAAGCACAGGCAGCTAGCCAGAATTAGTATAAATACAGGAGGCCAGTTCTCATTCTAGTAGGCAGTCTTAGAATTGCAGAGAAGCACTTGTGCACACTACAGTTGCTTAGTTTCTGCGCAGGTTTGGAGGAGAGTTGTCGTTGCAGCTATTGCAGCTAGCAATTATGCTTAGACTATCTCTTGGCTAGTGTTTGGACTATTTGATCAACTCTTGTTGGTGTGATATCCTTGGGGAAAGGTGCACTACCCTTTGTTTGGCTATCTATCCTAGGGTTTTCTTCCGGAGTGATTCTTTGTCAAGCTTAAGGTGCTCGGAGGGTGGCTTCGGCCTATGGGTGACAATAGAGATATTGTCAATGGTAAAATGAGCACATCCATTATATTCTAACAGGTTATGGGCCCACACCTCCTTCATTTAGTCTAACCACTAGAAGGAAACATAACCATAAGGATGTTAATCTTATTGAATAACTACCACTAGGGTTTCTAGTAGGAGCAGTCACCACAGCGTTGTCGCCAGGGTTACTAGTAGATGTAATTGCAAAAACCCTAATCCTCTTGTTGAGGCACCTTAAATGAAGGGATTGACCTAATCTCTGGATAGATAAATGATCCCTAGCCTAGCGCATCTCCTGGTACTCTCAGAAAGCTAAGACGTGAAGTTTGAGTTTTTGGTCAAATCTAGGGTTGACAAAGTCAAAGAAGCCATGACTTACTCTATGAAGTCAGAGAACAAGTTAGATGGAGATTCTAACTTTAGAGCATGGAAGAAAAGTATTTATCTCATCCTTGCCAAAAATAAAGTGTTGGATATTGTGAAAGGAAAGATCGTAAAACCAGAGTTTGAAGAAGGAAAAGAGAAGGAACCGCAGAACATTGCAGCTACGGAGAAGTTCAAAGAAAGTGACATCAATGCTATGAGTATCATAGTGTAATCTATAAAATACCACTTGATACCCTACATATCCCATCTTAACTCATCGAAGAATATGTACGATGCCCTAACAAATCTCTTCTCCATCAGAAACATTGGACAAGTTATGAGTCTAAAGAATGAGCTCCATGACATGAAGATGAATGATGAGGACAACATAACATCATATTTTGTGAGAATCTATCAAGTTAAGAGATCAACTACAAGCTATTGAAGAGATCATCTCGGAGAAGGAATTGGTAAACATAGTACTCAATGGTCTTCCCAAGACGTGGGATGCATTTGCCGCAAGCATGAACACAAGGAAGAAGTATCCAACATTTGAAGAACTGTGCACTTGCTGTGCTCAAGAATAATCAAGGATCAGTGCAAAAGAGAAACCCCAAAAGAAGTACGATTATCAATCCTTCGCAACAAGATTCAAGAATTTCAGGAAAAAAAGGAAGTTTGGTTCAAGGAGGAAGCCAAATCAAGAGAAAGACATTTCAGAAGTACAATGCTTCAACTGTCGAAAGTATGGCCACTA
>JZKD02S0025070.1:14177-26657 GCA_000966675.3 Picea glauca | reverse complement strand
TGTTAGGTGCAGTGTTTGGATGCCGATTCTTAATTCATATGTTAAGGTATTTTAGTCATGGGGTTTCATAAGTTCAAACAAACCTGAATAGGTGATGAGAGTCATGAGAATAAACAAAGACTAAACATTTCCCAAAATGAAATCGAGTCATACAGTGCAAAAAAACAAGTGGTACCCAAACAATGACAAAATTTAATACGACTTTTTTAGGGTGTGTTGAGTGCTCAAGAAACCCTTCAGAATTGATATCTAAATAGTCCTTTATAGATATGGGTAGAGCACTAAATCCTTACCTCCGCCCTGTCTATGAAGAACATGAAACTAAGCAAGAGGGAGATATAGAAGACTTTCTAAATTCCACTGCACTAGTCGTTCTTTCACCCACTTAAGTTCTACAAGAAAAGAGGACGGTGAAGGAACATTCTCACAACCATTTGCATCAACAAAGTCTCGAGCACAATCCAATGTAGATTTGGAGCCCGTAATAGGAGAAATCGACATATCTCCAATCTATATTGCAGGAACTTCATCTAAAATTAGACACACTTTCTCGAGAGTTATAATACCCTTTGCAATTCCAAAGTCCAGAGTTTGTTCAATAGACCTAGCCAGTAGAGGGGACAATCGTTCATCCAGAGATGAGCATCATTGGATCTCTTTTCTCCTCCAATTTTTTTTTATAAAGGTGACAGGGCTCATAATTACCATCTTTTTGTTATCCTTTATATATATTTTTTCTTACCCATAACCCCATATTTATTCATCTTGATGATCCAAACCACAATTTTGGTGTAAGATGTTTTCCATTGCATTTCTTTAGTATTTCAATTAAAAATCTGATTAGCATTATGAGAAATGTGTATTTCGTATTTATTTATGAATAATGGCTTATTTGTGGACAAATTGTGATAGGATATTAATTCAAGATCTTATGCTATGGGTCTACAAGCTACAAGTTGGAGAAAATTCAAGTTAATGGTGTAAAGTATTTGTAGATCCACGTGTTACAGATTTAGCATGCTATGGATGAGGAAATTGGTCACCACCAATCATGTAGCCACTTGGGGAAGATAATAAAACATATATTTCATGGTTTTAATTATTAGAGGACAAATTTCTATGTGCCCACATGTGCATATCCGTTTTTATTACACATTCAAAGATCTCCCAAGTATATGCCATGGATCTAGCGAGCCCAACACCATTACTAACTATTTTGAACATATTTTGAGCAAGTTGTTATAACCCATGTAGCTTAATACAAATTTGACAGTCAAAGGCATTCCAAAATCCATTGGGATTTGGAAAGAATATTGGAAATCATTTTCTATATTCTATAAATTGTAAAATGATTGTAACTAGTTGAGATTCATTAATTCTCAAATGGATCTATATTTAGGCATTTGTTATTTCTATTTTAAAGCAAGCTCATGTATAAAAGCGATGCTAGGGAAGAAAGGGACTCCCTCTCATCTTGGATTGTGAGCGTTATTCTTTAATATAAGTATTAGTTTCATTCTTATTTATTTTGTATGCTTTTAATATTGATGTAGGTTAATATCAACACTCTATTTTATGAAGGCAACACCCACTCCAATAGAAAAAAATGTTTTATGTATTTTTTCATTTCTTTTTGTACAATTTCATTTATTTATGCAATTATTCATTTATGTAGGATTGCATTTATTTCCTAGATTATATTTATTTTTTATTGCATTTATGTAGGATTATAATTAGGATTACTTTTAATTCAGTAACTTATATTTATTTCTATAGACTACAATAATATTGATAAGATATATTTACTTATGTAAGGTTGCATTTAATTTATAGATTAGATTTATGTCTATAGTATCACATTCAATTCAATTAAGTATATTCATTTCTGAAGGGTTGCATTCATCTCAATAATCACATTTATTTATGTGGGTTATAGAAAGTAATCACCGTTGGCAATAGTTAATTTTTTGCACTCTAATTTCATGCCAATTTGCTTTCATGCAATTTAATTTCCTATCAATGCATGGTGTGATTTACTTTCTGGCACTTTACTTTCCTGTCGATGTGTGGTGTGAAATTTAATTTTGTTCACTTTAATTTTCTGCCAATTTACTTTCCTGCACTATACTTTTGATGTTGGTGCGATTGATTATCTCGTTGCCAATACTTGTGTGGTTGTCCATTCCATTACTTGTAAGTGGGATTGTTGAAACTATAACTACATGTTAGACAAACCAATGGAAGTAGGAAGTGTAGCCTGCATATGCAGTGCATGGTAACTCGGAAGTAAAACCAGAAGCTCGGGTTGACAAATTTAATGTACAGTCTTGTTACTTTCCTTACTATGAATTAGAAAGGTAATTAAAGAGCCCGTTATTTTGGCGCCATTGTTGGGGAATTTCCAAAAGCATAATAGTACTCTTCCATTGGCTTTTAGCATAAGACATGGTATGAAAATTTGAATGCATTTAAATTAGGTCATGTAGATGCATGGATTAAGTTAACAAAGTTTTTTATTTTGGTGTAGTAAGAGCCACCCATAGTAGTAATCTCCTTGTAGGAAGTTTGGAAAAAGGGAAAAATCATTGGTGAATGAGGATTCCACTGGAGGAAGAGTCAATGAGAGGCTATTTCAAGAAGGTATGCTTTACATAATTCATAAGCCTTCCCATAACGTTTTGGCATGCATTAAAGATCAATCCATTCTCAAATTAATCTCATACTTTAGATCCTCTGTAACAAAGTGTGGAAAACTTTCGCGAATAATGAGACACTCTGTGGACTCTCTAGAATTCACACAGTGGTTATGTTAGGCTCTCATTAATATCATACCACAACTTGAACTAGATATTATGAAATTCCACCTACTCTTCTCTCCCTCCTCCACTCTTATGACATTATTCTTTCTTACTCTCCATATTCTATCTTTCCCTCCACTACTACACTCCTTTGATATTCTCATTTTTGTGTGTTTCCCATTTTCCTCATTTCTCACTCCTCTTTCATCCCTCCCTCCTTTTCCATCCACTAACCCATGGTTCTTTTATGAAATCTACAACCTATGAATTTTCATCCTTGATTATATATACCATACACCTAGTCCCTTTGTTCTTGGAAACATGTGCACTAAATCAATAAATCGATGTTCAAAGTATTAATGGTTGTATTACTCTTGAGAGAATAATGGTTGATGTTTTGTAATAATTCTTGAGTATGTTTGGTAAGGTGTGATTCACTTTCCTGCAATCTACTTTCGTGTCAATGCATAGTGTGATTTACTTTCAAGCACTTTACTTTCTTGTCGATGTGTTGTGTGAAATTTACTTTCCTCCACTTTACTTTCTTGCCAATATACTTTCCTGCACTATACTTTCAGCACTGGTATGATTTATTATCTCCTTGACAGTACTTGTGTGGTTGTCCATTCCATTTATTGTAAGCGTGATTATTGAAACTACAACCACCCGTTAGACAAACTAGTGAAAGTAGGAATTGTATCCTGCATATACAATGCACGATAACTCACAAGTAAGACCAGAATACTAGGTTGAAAAAATTAATGTACAAACTTGTTACTTTATTTGCTATGAATTAGAAAGGTAATTAAAAAGCCAGTTATAAGGGATTTATACCTTCTCTCTGCAACAACAAGATCGATTGATTCAAATAGACCTTTACCCACATCTAGATATACTGGGATCTGTGCAGTCGACTCGTAGCCTTCATATAGAAAATTGTTGATTTGGATTGGATCATCATATAATTTTTCATCTATCTTGGTACTTTTATGGTGGAAGAAATTGGAGGAATCGACTTGCAAGTCCATTTTAGTGGCAGGTCCTAGTTTGGAAAATTGGGGTCCAAAACCTTCTAGATCCATTTTGAGGATTTTTTGGGTTTACAATGATCAAAACTTTTACACACTCCCATGACGATGTTCTACACTTTGATACCTTTCCAATGGTGCAAAAATTTCCTCAATCAGAGCTCGTATGCAAAAGTTATGCTTCTCGCAAGTTGACCTACCTTGTTGACCACCATGGTATGAGTGGATGCCACATTAGTCCCCATTACTCACACATATGGGTCTAGACACGTGTAGAATTTCAAGAAGATTCTAGAAGGTCCAAACCTGATCACTTATTGATGGTTGAGCAATTCAAAACCCTGACCCTAGATTGCTATCAAGCTATGTTAAATACTGGGCCACTAGGAGGAGAAAGGGTTCCATTTCTTTGTATGGTACTTGTTCCATAGTTGAGTAGAGCATACAAGGAGTGGGATTTGAGAGAATGATAGCTGTTGGAATAAGATTCTATAGTATCCATTTATGCCACAAAGTCATAAACAACTCCATAGTGAGTGGACCCCTTTCTTTGTACTTGCATTTCATTACTAAAGAAAAGAGAGCAGAGCATAGACCTCACCTTCTAGATGGGTTTTCAACTATATTGGGTTTCCCATGATATATATTGTGTTCATTTGTGTGAATGTTGTGTTATTTTTCTCATTTATTTCTTTTTCATATTTCAATTATTTTCATAATTTCAAGCAACAAGCTAGTAATCAGTAATCTAGGATCTAAGAAAGTAATTTGAATATTCTAAGATTTCAAAATATTGTAGGATCTACTATGATGAACTGTTCCGATGGGATATCCATGGAAGTTTATAGATCATATTGGTATCAGAGCAATTTTATTTTTTGTATTTGTGGAAAGTTATAAGATCCATGAATTGTCTTATAAAGAAAATCACATAACCCTGGCTATGGCAGATGTGTATGTTCACAAAAACCCTCGAGATCCAACAGAAGAGAGATTAGCGAGGCTAGAAGAGAAATTTGTTGACATCTCTTGCAATATGGCCCTCCTCGTGGCAGATCTAGCAAACAATATAAGACCATTTGGGGAGTTTGGAGGCTATAACTCAGAGATCGGATCAGAGGGGAAATCAAGAGATAATGAAAACCCATAAAAGGAGTTGAGGAAAGAGCCTAAGAAAGAGAAACCAAGTTCTAGTTCCATTACCCTTTCACAATCTTTATTTAAAATGGAAGCGAGAGTGGATATCAAAACATACCAAGGTGAGATCAATGTATTAAAGATGAATCATTGGTTGCAAAAATTAGATGTCTATTTTAGTGTCCATAGTATAGATGAGGAGGAGAACATTTCATTTTCCAGACTTGAATTAGAGAGCCATGCATTAAATTGGTGGGAAAGTCACACACAAACACTTAGGCTAGAGGGTCATCCACTAGTAAGCAAGTAGCATTATTTCAAAACCCTCATTAAGTCCCAATTCGACCCTATCGAGTATGTAGAGGAGCAATCGATCCATTGGCATTACTTCATGAAATGACAAGGGGAAAGTGTGCAGGAGTAAACCATGAATTTAGAAAGATGGCTATCATGTTAGGTATCTCTCCCAAGAACCCATATGTACTTCTCAAGTATTTGGAGGGCCTACACAATCATTTGCGAAAGCAAGTGATGCTCTTCAAGCCCAAGAAAATTGATGAGGCCTGTGTGCAAGCACACTATTTGGAAAACATAGGCCACAAGAAAGGATAAAAAAGTGGTTCCAAGTAGAAAGAACACCAAGATTCTTCCAAGGAGGAGAAGAAGAAGTGGAAAGGGAAATATAAGAAGGTGACAACCACTACACATCAGTGCAAGGATCCAAGTAACCATTGTAACCATTACAATATCGATGGTCACATTGAAGAAAATTGTTGTAAATCACATCTAGAGTTGAACCCTAAGAAACCTAAGAAGAACGTCAAGAAGAAGAAGCTCATGGCCACAGATTCAAGAAACCGGGTAAAGAGTAGCTTACATGTGTATGAGAATAATGCTTTCACTTCAGTGCATAAGGAGGTTAATCTAAGTAGCTTTCATCACAAGGAAGAGAAGGATATGACAAAAATATTCAATGTTAAGATCCAAGTCAAGAAGAGCAAGGCAAATGCTCTATTCGATTCAGGTTCACATGCCAATATCATAGCAATTGATCTGATAAAAAAGCTCGGGTTGGATGTTCATGATCATCCTAGCCCATATCCTCTAGGGTGGATAAATAAGGATGAAGAGATCAAGGTCATGAAAGGATGTATGATCAAATTTGTTGTAAGTGTAGATTTTATTGATGAAGTGGAGTTAGATGTAATACCCATTGATATGTGTGGTGTAGTGTTTGGAAGCCCCTATGTGTATATGAGGGATGCGATTTTAATGTAGAGAGCTAACCACTACCACATGATCAAGGATGGAAAGTATTTCATCATCAATGTGTATAAAGGTAAATAGAATATCTCATTGGTAAGTTCCAACCAAGCCATATTGTTTATTAGTTCAAGTAAGAAGTATTCTTTTCTTTTCTTATGAGAGAATTATTAAGGTGATGAATCGGTAAGAGTAAAGGCATCCCTGGAGGGATGTACTAAAAATTAGAAAGAACAATTGGAGGCATTGTTGTAGGAATACATAGGAGTGTTCCAAGAACCTAAAGGATTGCCACCTAAGAGGGAAGTGGAGCATGGGATACAGTTGTTTCCCGACTCCCCATTAGCAAATATTTGGTTGTATAGACAGTCTGTTTTGGAAGCAGATGAAGTGAAAAAACAATTGCAACAACTACTGGAGCATAGAGTAATTCGACCAAGAACCTCACCTTGTGTGTGACCTATCATCATTGTACTTAAGAATAATGGGACTTGGAGAATGTGTATCATCTACATAGGTTTGAACAAGATTACACTAAATAATCGATACCCTTTTCCCAGGATTGATGATTTGTTGGACCAGTTGCAGCATGCCAAGTACTTCACAAGGTTGGATCTCAAATTAGGATACCACCTGGTAAGTGTCAAAGAAGAATACACCTAGAATACCACCTTCAAGGCAAGGCAAGTTTTGTATGAATGGTTTGCCATGCCATTTGGTTTATGTAATGCATCAAATACATTTATGAGAATGATAAATGATGTATTGTGCCCATATTTAGATTTATTTGTTACAATGTATTTGGATGATATATTGGTTTATATCTCTACATGGGAGGAGCACATGTCACATCTCATGCAGGTGTTAGAGACTCTAAAAAAGCACCAAATGTTGGCTAACCTCAAGAAATGTGAGTTTACTCAACATCCATTAGTGTATTTGGGGTAAGTGATTGGCGGAGGAGAGCTCAAGATAGATCTCACAAAGATGGAGGCCATCATAAAATCTTAGTTCCTACTAATGCCATTGAAGTTAGGATTTTTGTTGGGGCAACACAATACCTACATAAGTTCATAACATCTTTTTCAATGGTAGCTACACCACTCCATGCCATAACAACTAGTTGCAAGAGTTTCTAGTGGAGAAAGAATTAGCAAAAATATGTCGACGAGTTGATACGAAAGATCAGTCAAGCACCATTTCTCACATTGCCTAACTTGCATAAGCCCTTCAAAGTGGAGTCAGATGTAAGTGGGTATGCTACGAGAGCAGTTTTGATGCAATGAGGTAAGTCAATATGTTATCATTTTGAAATGTTTCATGGGGGAGTCTTAAAGTACCCTACCTATGATAATAAACTCTATGCCCTAGTTCAAGTTGTTAATAAGTGGAAGAACTATGTGAAGGGCAAGGAAACCATTATCCATATAGATCACTATCCATTGTAGTATTTGTAGGCCTAAAGTAAGATTCAACAAACCATGCACTACATGTCAATGGGGTTTTGCAACAATTTCATCTAGTCATCAAGTATAAGAAGGGGCACTAATAAGTTTACATACATGCTTTCAAGGCCACCCACATCCAATATTACAACATTTGGAACGCTTATGCACATGGATCCTTTTACCCATGATGCATACAAAAAGGCATACACATAAGATGAGGACTTCAAGGAGGTGTTTCAACAACTACATGGAAATATTCATGTAGAAGAAGGTGACATTAAGGCTGACTATCATTTCCATAAAGGGTTACTCTACAACATATACAAGCTTTGTTCCTAAAGGTTAAAGACTGCAACTTAATAGAGAGGCTCACACCTCCAAAGTTGTAGGACATTTTGGTGTTGGGAAGACAATTGCTAACTTGCAAAGGTATGTGTACTAGCCCAGAATGTAAGAATATGTAGCACAATATATTAGAGGATGCATACTTTGTTGTATCAACAAGACCATTAATGAAAATAAGGTCTACACCATCCCTTACCTGTACCCACTCGACCTTGGGAAAGAATTTCCGTGGATTTTGTGGGAGGTTTACCAATAACTAGGAAGGGACATGACTATTTATTTGTGGTAGTTGATAGGTTTAGCAAGATGTGCATTCTTATGCCTTGTAAAAAGACCATCAAAGGTCAAGATGCAACAAACATGTTCTTTGAATAGGTCTGGGTGTACTTTGAGATACCAAGGAGAATCGTCTGAGATAGGGATATAAGATTTCTTAGTCCCTTTAGGACTACACTTTGGGAGAAAATGTAAAGTAAGTTGAAGAGATTTACAACATTCCATCCATAGATAGAAGTAGTCAACAAGACTTTGGTGTAGATTTTGAGGGGTTACAATCAGAAGCATCCGAACACCTAGGACGACAATTTGATCTATATTTACACTCTTATAATAGAGCAGTCCACACTTCTACTGGTAAGTCCCCTTTTGAAACTTGCTCTAGATGTTTGCCACCTTCGCCCTTGGATGTTGCTTATGGACATCAAGGAGGAGTGAGGGAAGACATCACATGAGAGGCATTGAGAGTAGAGATTTTTTTTCGAAAATATTAGATAGACCCATTTGTAAGTACATGATATGTTGAAGAAGTCACAAGAAAAATATAAGGCCAGACATGATAAACACAAAAGTGAGAAGTCATTTAAAGTGGGAGACAAAATTTTGCTACAGTTGAATAGGGAAATACTACATGGTCCTAGTAAGAAGATGAAGGCTTTGTGGTATGGCCATTTTGAGGTATTGGAGAAGGTGGGAGATAATTCCTACAAGCTTAGTCTACCCCCATACATGTACATTTACTTAGTAGTGAATGTGGAGAATTTAAAACTCTATGAGCCTTCCATGTTGGATCAGGAGGAGGAGAAAGTCCTACCTTCTACAAAGGACTTAGCACCAGATGCTTTGTCAGAGTTGGAAAAGGACATAGTTTTTCATAGGAAGTCCATAACTACAAGATAGGGGTAGCAATACCTTTGGTATATTGGGTTGAAAGGACAACTTGCAAGAAAAGCAAAATGGTATGCTAGGGAGAAGGTAGAGGAAAAATGTGCTCAACTAATTTAATAAATCTTTTGGGGACCAAAATTGTCCATAGATGGGGAGGTATAATGTGTATTGGAACACCATATAATTTTTTTTTTTATCTATCTTGGTACTTTCTAGGGGGAAGACATTGGATGAATCGATTTGTAGGGCTATTTTAATGACAAGTCCTAGTTTGGAAAATTAAGGTCTGGAACCTTTCAAAGCCATTTTGAGGCATTAATTTTTTTTTTTTGTGTGGTTAGAGTGTCCAAAACATGTGTGCACACCCTTGATGGTGTTCCACACACTGAGACCTTTCCAACGGTACAAAATTTTCCTCAATTAGAGCTTGTATGCAAAATTTATGCTTCTTACAAGTTGACCTACCTTGTTAACCACCATGGTACGAGTGGATGCCACATCAATCCCCATTACTCACATATGGGGCTAGCCACATGTGGAATTTCAAGAAGATTATAGAAGGTCCAAACTTGATCACTAATTGAGGGTTGAGGAAGTCAAAACCCTAAACCTAGACATCTATCATGCTATGTTAAATACCAGGTCAGTATGAGGATAAAGGGTTCCATTCTTTTGTATGGTACTTGTTCCATAGTTGACCAGAGCATCTGAGGAGTAGTATTTGAGAGAAAAAATAGGTGGGAACAAGAGTATATAGTATCCATTTAGGCCACAAACTCATAGGAAACTCCATCATGAGTGCCCCCTTTTATTTTCACTTGCTTTTCATTACTAAAGAAAAGAGAGTAGAGCATAGTCCTCACCTTCTCGCTGGGTTTTCTCTTATATTGGGTTCTCACATTGCCTAACTTGCATAAGCCCTTTGAAGTGGCGATAGACTCAAGTGGGTATGTTATGGGAGCAATTTTGATGCAAGCTGGTAAGTTGGTATGCTATCATTATGAAATTGTTAATGGGGGAGTCTTAAACTACCCTACCTATGATAAGGAACTTTGTGCCCTGGTTCAAGATATTAAGAAGTGGAAGCACTATTTGATGGGAAATGAATCCATTATCCACACAGATCACCAACCACTACAATATTTGCAAGCTCGAAGTAAGCTTCAACAAATCAAACACTACAAGTGGATGGGGTTTTTGCAACAATTTCATCTAGTCATGAAGTATAAGAAGGGAAACACTAATAAGTTGGCATACATTCTTTCAAGGCCACCCACATCCAAGATTAAAACTTTCAGAACTTCTTATGCACATGGATCCTTTTAACCATAATGCTTTCAAAGATGCATACACAAAAGATGAGGACTTCAAGAGGTGTTTCAACAACTACATGGAGAAGTTCATGTAGAATAAGGTGACAATAAGACTAAATATCATGTCCAGAATGAGTTACTCTACAGGCTAGACAAGCTCTGTGTTCCTAAAGGTGAAATATTGCATCTTATCAGATAGGATCACACCTCTAAAGTTGCAAAACATTTTGGTTTTGGGAAGACAAATGATAACTTACAAAGGTATGTGTGTTGGCCTAGAATGCAAGAATATGTAGCATGTTATATTAGAGGATGCATACTTTGTTGTACCGACAACTCCAGTAATAGAAAGAAAGGTCTATAACATCACTTACCTATACCCACTCAACCTTGGAGTAAGTTTTAAACCTTTTAAAATAATGCAATGCACACATATATTGTTAACACATAAAATAAAACAATTGCAATCACACATATATACAAGGATTTACCTTGGAAAATCAACAACTTGTTTTAGAGTCGCACCTCTAATTCTATTCATAATCCAACTTCATTATTTACAATACAGTATATAAGATCTCGCGGCATCCAAAAAAATCCTAATCCATTGAATAGGATTAGATTACAACCATAATTCCTTTACCGGAATTAGAAAACCTGTAGAGTTTATGAGATACCTGCACATAAGATCTAGCTAACAATGAAGCATACACAACTTGCAATGGTGTGAAGAGAAGAGACAAAAATGGAGAAAAGAATGAAATAATTTATATTAACTGAATGAGAGAAAATGATACAATACAAGTGATATACTTTGTATCACACAACTAACTCACCATAGTCCAAGGCTAATGCACATTAGGAGTGTTCTGGAGAGATGTGACACACACTGGTAGTCATTGGAGTTAACTGCCACCTAGTCCTAGTTAACTGGCCCTGCAATCGTTAGTTAACTAGCCAAACCGAAGTGAAATGAGGAGGAGATAACTCACACATGTGGAATTTACTTTATTGGTCATCCCAATGCAAATGCACATTATTGGTGATGATCCCGAGGTTAGCATGCAACACTTGGTGGTAAAACCAAAGTTGACATGCAACACTTCACTCAACTAGTCTAACTGAATGGTAACTGAGAGTTGACTGGAGGGCATGTGGCACCCTTGTCTAGGGGAGAATATCCTCAATGAGGCTAGAATATCTTTGACTAAGGGATCCTCAACATAGCCAAAAAAACTTATGAAGACAAAATGAAAGGAAAATCCTAGATGTGTGTAATATCTCCAACATCCCCGTTGAACACTACTAGGGAGTATACATAATGAATGGGTCTCGACAATATAGGCCATGTTAGGTACACATAATAAATGAAACTAATGAACACTTAAATAAAATGAGGAAAGAGGGACAGCCTCATGGGAACCCCCCCCCTCTCCCCTCAAAACACAATGTATCAAAATAAGAGAAATACAATTTCTAGACAACTGTGTCCTTCACTCCAAGATGATTGCATAAACTATGGAATTTTTCCTCAGTGAAGGTCTTGGTGAATATGTCGACAGTCTTCTCGGTGGAAGGGAAGTACTGCAAATCGATGAACCTATCATGAACCAACTCCCTGATAAAATGCATTTGGATCTCGATATGTTTTTTCCACTGTCTCTGTAGTGGATCTTGACAGAATTCGAGTGTACTCTGGTTGTCACACCATATCATAGTCGGATGGTGTAACTGAATGCCGAGCTTGATGAGGAAGTTCTGTAGCCATAGTGCCTGGATGGTGATGTTGACTGCTCCCCTGTACTCAACCTCTGCTGAAGATAGAATAATAGTTCACTACTTTTTACTCGACCAACAAACTGGACCGTATCCAAAACTCAACATGTACCCGGAGGTGGACTTGCGATCGGTGCCATCACAAACCTAGTCAGAATTGGTGAAACCTATGAGATCCAACTTGCAACCTACTACACAGTGGATCCCA
>JZKD02S0025070.1:0-14167 GCA_000966675.3 Picea glauca | reverse complement strand
AATTTGGAGACGCACATTTTCACAACGCCCTCCACATTTCATGGAGCCACCATTGGCAATCATGATTTGGAAATTATTGACGGCATGGATGTAGTAATGAGTTTCTTGGGCAATGTAGGGATGAATAAAATTATGGGTGCTGCCACTATCAACCAGAATGATGACCTTCCGATGCTTGATGTAACCAATTATCTTAAGGGTTTGGGGAGCGGAGAAGCCAGTGAGAGCATTGAGGGAAATGACCGGTTCTACTTCGAGAGGGTCTGAAGGAGGGTTTATGTCAATGGATTCAGGGGACTCAGACACAAGGGGCATTTCTACATCCTCGTATGAATATTCCTCAGAGATGGCCATAAAGAGATTTTGTTCTTTACACTTGTGGCCCGGGAAATATTTGTCATCATAGTTATAACAAAGGCCTTTGAGTTGGCGTTCAACCATTTTAGCCCTGGTCAATTTTTGGATCTTTAGTGGAGCAGAGGGAGTAGTGGGATTTATTGGTTTAGGGCGAGGGATAAAGGAGGGTTTTCGGTTTTGAGAATATACAACCTGTTGTGCTTCTTTAGCTCTTTTAGTAGCCTCCACCCAACTCTGAGGCCGAGCCATGAGGACATGGGTTCGAATCTCATCCTTGAGGTTGCTAATAAAACACTCTCGGAAAAAGGCATCAAACATTCCCTCTGTTCTAAAATCCAGGTGCTCAAAGGAAGCTATAAAGTCTTCCACTATTCCTAATTGCTTCAACTTTGTCAAACGGCCCAAATGGTTGGTGTCAGTGTCAAAGTGTTCATAAAGCTCTGCCACAAAGTGTGTCCAAGCAATATACCCTTAACGAGAAGTTTTTCCCCATTGCCACTATTGCCAACGTTCCTGATCTAGATGGAGAACACCATACCGGAGTTTGGACAAGTCATCTATAATGTCGTATAAATAGAAATAATGTTCCATTTGGGTTACCCAACCAGTGGGGTCTGAGCCATCAAATTTGGTCACATCCACCCACGGAAGGCGTAGGTCACGTTGAAAGTGATGGTTTTGAAAGTTATCGGAATGAGTGGAATGGTCACCATCAGTATGTAGAGGTGAGGAAGAGGAAGGGTTATCTGTAGGAATATGCAGTTTGGTGCAGAGTGCCGAAACGATTGAGTCAAGCTAGGTGGTGAGGTCTTGTTTTATTTCCTCCCTTGAGGACTGCATGGTTGTATTGATGGCAGCAACATTGGCACTGAGTTGTTTCACTTCTTGTTGGGTCTCGATGAGACCAGATTGCAAGGTGTTGAAGCGAGCTTCCAAGTCTTGGCTACGGGTATGGGCCATGAGGATGGGGNATAAATCTCTACCACAAAGTGTGTCCAAGCAATATACCCTTGACGAGAAGTTTTTCTCCATTGCCACCATTGCCAACATTCTTGATCTAGATGGAGAACACCATACTGGAGTTTGTCCAAGTCATATGTAATGCCGTATAAAGAGAAATAATGTTTCATTTGGGTTACCCAACTAGTGGGGTCTGAGCCATCAAATTTGGTCACATCCACCCGCGGAAGGCGTAGGTCACATTGAAAGTGATGGTTCTTAAGGTTATTGGAATGAGAGGAATGGTCACCTTCAGTATGTGGAGGTGAGGAAGAGGAAGGGTTATCTATAGGGATATGGAGTTTGGTGCAGAGTGCCAAAAAGACTGATTCAAGCTGGGTGGTGAGGTCTTGTTTGATCTCCTCAATTGAGGACTGCATGGTTGTATTGATGGCGAAAACATTGGCACTGAGTTGTTTCACTTCTTGTTGGGTCTCGATGAGACCAGATTGCAAGGTGTTGAAGCGAGCTTCCAAGTCTTGGCTACAGGTATGGGCCATGAGGATGGGGGAANATTGTCAAAGCAATCATAAAGCTCCACCACAAAGTGTGTCCAAGCAATATACCCTTGACGAGAAGTTTTTCTCCATTGCCACCATTGCCAACATTCTTGATCTAGATGGAGAACATCATACTGGAGTTTGGCCAAGTCATTTGTAACGTCGTATAAAGAGAAATAATGTTCCATTTGGGTTACCCAACCAGTGGGTTCCGAGCCATAAAATTTGTTCACATCCACCCATGGAAGGCGTAGGTCATTGAAAGTGATGGTTTTGAAAGTTATGGGAATGAGAGGAATGGTCACCTTCAGTCTGTGGAGGTGAGGAAGAGGAAGGGTTATCTGTAGGGATGTGCAGTTTGGTGTAGAGTGTCGGAAAGACTGATTTAAGCTGGGTGGTGAGGTCTTGTTTGATTTCCTCCATTGAGGACTGCATGGTTGTATTGATGGCGACAACATTGGCACTAAGTTGTTTCACTTCTTATTGGGTCTCGATGAGACCAGATTGTAAGGTGTTGAAGCAAGCTTCCAAGTCTTGGCTACGGGTATGGGCCATGAGGATGGGGGAACTGAAAAGGGGCGGGCAGGGTCAAATTTTTTTCCGAAAAATGATATGGATGAATGTGATAAGGGAGAAGAGATGAATCCAATGGAATAGGTCTCAAATAATGGTGAAAAAATTTCCAGACTTTTTTTTTTTTTTACGCATGCGGAGTTATACTCCAGCCTGAAGGATAATGTAGAGAGGAAATTCCCAAATGATTAACCAAAAATAAATGTGTATTTACTTGACAACCCGAACACAGTGGCGCGACAATAGATCTTTTCTGTTTTAATTTGTTTATGTTTCGGTCCCCAAGGGTTAGGTATTTAAGGGTTCTACAGACAAGGGTTTGCCCTAGGCTATATCTCTCTGATATACGTGCGGGGTCCAACAGTAGTACTCAGCCCAATATCTCAGGGCACTATCTAAGGAGGATAGACCATACCCTTAGCCGTACTACCCGACTACCTAGGTACTAGAGAGTATCTTTCCGAGTGCTATTCTCGGTGACACTATAGCAGTCAGGCGACCAATTGGTTTATCTAAAGAGGGCTTCAGGTAATCTAGGGTGATCTGTACACAGGTGTTGTCTGATGCACTACTACTCGAAGGGGTACCAACAGGGGTTACAAGGGTGGCCAACAGATATGTGCTTAAGTACCACTTGTATTTCCTATGTGTATGAATCCCTCAACCATGGGTTTATGCGCGTAACGACAGATCTCTGTGGCTTAAAGATGCCGAAATATGTCTTTACCTTGAATTTTTTTTTTTAACCCACACTTTTTTCCAAGGAAAGTGCTCTGATACCACTTGTAATATGCTAGATATAAAATGTATGTAGAACAAAAATAAAATGCTAGAAATGGCAGAATAACAACAATATAACAAGAACATTCACCATAATAGCACTGAAATGATATGAGAATAATAACAGAAATAACACTTTGAATCTGAAAGCAATTTTCACGAGCCTCTTCGAGGGGGAAACCTCCAGTTGAGCAGAGCTCTATTACAGTAATATCCAAGCTGGGGTTCTCATACCCTCGACTCCTATTTATACTAAAAAGAAGCATCTAGAGGAAGATCCTTCTAGAAGCAAAAGCTTCTATTAGGTCTTCTTACATCTGCCTTATTCTGTTTTATTGAAAGGGCTTATTAATATTGACCTTTATTACATCCGAATATATTGTTCTACCTATGTGCGGGTTAGGCACCTAATATACTCCCCCCCATTATCTGTACAAAGAGATTTGATCTTTCTCCCTGATTGAGTCTCAACAAGTGCCTTGAACTTTTTGAGATGCTCAAAGACCTCGAACTTCTACTTGAGAAAAAATAACCCAGTATAACATGAGCAATCATCCAAAAATGTAAGCACATACCATGCCTTTTTGATAGATGGATGTGGGAATGGACCCATGAGATCATCGTGAATCAGATCCAATGGAGAGGAGGTCTTGTTAGTCTTCCCCGTCTTGAACTTCTCTTGAGTATGCTTTCCAATGACACATCCTTCACAAACTCCATCAAAAAAGTGGATATCAGGTAACTCGGTGACCATCCCTTTCTTTCTAATTTGAAACATGTACCTAAAGTTTGGGTGACCAAACCTTTCGTTCCATAATCTACTACCGTCATCAACATGCGTGAGTAGCAAAAAGGAATCATGTTCAATAAATTAGAAAAAATGTATAATCGAGATTTATGATTTACCTCCACAACAAAAATTTTGGAGTTGTTTTGCATGTCGAATATGGACATAGAGTCTAGTGTGAACTCTACCTTTTTGCATGAGCTCGAGTGTGTAATCTAATACACCGAGAAAATATTCACAGAAAGTTGAGGAACATGCTGGACGTTCTCAAAGCTTCCATGGTCTAGTTCCACTCTCCCTTTTCCAGTGACCTCGACTGGAGAGTCATCCCCCATGAGGATAGGGGGCCCCATGCATGCAATTACATAAAATATAATATCCTTTGTGTTTTTCATGTGATGGGAAGTGCCTGAATATACAATCCAAGTGTTAGGAGAAGAATATACAACTACTAGTGCATGAGGATTACCTTTCTTAGGGGCCTGATATTTTGACTTCTTCTTGGCATTCTTAAGAATGAAGTCCCCAAGATTGTTTTTTGTTAAGAATTTGGGCGATCTAACAAATTTTCTTCTTCATGTATACAGATTTTGGATGGTTCCCACAATTTCAATAACCACACTTCTTCCTTTTCTTTCTTTTTACACTTTTGAAACTCGAGGAATCATTGAAGGGTTTGGAGTACCCTTCCTTCTTTGGCTCTACATGCGCCTTTCCTTTTCCTTTCTGTCTGGATTTAGGATTTTGATAACTGTTTCCATCATGCATAGAAAGTGCATGTGCCGTGGGGCCCTTGATTATTCCCATCTGAATGAGATTATCCTGCTCCTGTGTCAAAGCATCGATAAATTTTGACAATGAAGGCATCATACATGTTGATCATGCGGTGAATATGTTAGAATGAAATGTGGAGACAAATACATTATATTCTGGTCCAAGTTTTTCCATGATAGCAAGACTCGATATTTTTTCTTCTTTTGAATTTGTCGATACCATAGTCTTTCAATTCACGGAGGAGAGATTTAAATTTGGTGAAGAAATTTTGGAGATTGTCAATGTTCTTCGGATCCAAGGGGTTCAATTCTACTTCGAGCAAATGGCCCCTCATTTCTTCCTGTTTTGCAAAGGGTCCAACCAAGATGTTCTAGATCTCGTTTTAGTGTCTTTCGTGCATCGATGTGAAACCATAGGTTGGGAGAAATAAACATGCATAGGAGACCATAAGCCTCGTCCATGCGGTTGAAGTACTTGGATTTTTCCATTGATGAGGTGGGTTTTGTTTCTGTGGCCATGGGTATCCGATACAAGCCTTTACCCATGAGCATGTGGGTGATTCTTGGCTTCCAATCAAAGTAGTTATATGACGTTAGAATTACAGATGCGATAAATTCCATCTTTCATGTTGCTTTGTCCCTTCTTTGGTACCTACAAAAGAGTGTTGGTGATGATCCTTGCTAACAAACATAGTGCTCTAATACCATGTAGAGTTTCTAAGATACCTGCACAAAATATCTAGCTAACAATGAAGCATACACAACATCCAATGGTGTGAAGAGAAGAGACAATAATGGAGAAAATAATGAAAGAATTTGTATTAACCAAATGAGAGAAAATGATACAATACAAGTGATATACTCTATATCACACAACTAACTCACCATATTCCCAAGCTAATGCGGATTAAGAGTGTTCTAGAGAGATGTGACACACACTAGAAGTCACTGGAGTCAAATGCCACTTAGTCCTAGTTAACTAGCCATGCGATTGTCAATTAACTAGCCAAACTAGAGTGAAATGAGGAGGAGATCACTCACACATGTGTAATGTTCCTTAATGGTGATGATCCCAATGCAAGTGCACATTACTAGTGATGATCCCGAGGTTATCATGGAACACTTGGTGATAAAACCAAAGTTGACATGCACCACTTCACTCAACTAGTCTAACTGAATGGTAACTGAGAGTTGACTGGAGGGTATGTGGCACCCTTGTCTAGGGGAGAATATCTATGACTAATGGACCGTCAACATAGCCAAATAAATTTGGGAAAATAAAATGAAAGGAAAATCCTAGATGTGTGTAATATCTCCAACAAAACCATGGGCTGAAATACCATGCACCACTAAACCGTCGAAAGTGAAACACCATCCTTGCCAAAGACAAAAGATTGCCCAAAAATTTGGCGAATAAAACCCCATTTTTTTTTTCTCTCCAGGGGCTCCGACCTTGAAACCCCTAATACGGGGCTCACAATTGTACAAAGAATATAACACATACCCTACATTCTCCCACTTATTGTTTTCTTTGCATATAGGGGTAACACGCTTTCATGGTCAACAATATAGGGCAAAAATTCCCTTTGATTCTCTACACCAAGAGAAATTCTCAGTGCTCATAGACTTTGTTAAAGAATCTACAACATTCTCCAAAGTGTCCATCTTCACTAACAACACCGTCTTCTCTTTAACCATGTCTCTCACAAAATGATACCGAACATCGATATGTTTTGTCTTAAAATGATAAGTTGGGTTCCTCGCCAGGAAGATTTCACTCTAACTATCATAATCCATATTTAAAGCTTGTTGTACCAACCCAATACTTGAAGAAAATCTTTGTAACCATACTCCTTCCTTGCTTTCATGAGTGGCTTCCATGTATTCAGATTCTGTCGTTGAGAGTGCCACTATAGATTGTCTTTTTGTCATCTAATTGATTTCTCCTCCAAATAGGTTAAACACATACCCACTTATAGATCTTCTGCGATCCATATCTCTAACCCAATTTGCACAAACAAAGCCATGTATGTCCAACACTCTCTCCAATCCAGGTCCTTCTTGGTAACACAATCCATAAGTAGTAGTGCCACGTAAATACCTGAAAACCCTCTTTATTATTGCCCAATTCTCCTTCTCTAGTTTTGACATATACCTGCTCAAAACTCCCACTACATGTGCAATGTTCGGTCTAGTACAAACCATTGCATACATCAAATTGCCAACTATACTAGCATATGTGACATGGGACATGCCCTCTTCCTCTTCCCGTGTCTTCAAACATTGATTTGCGGATAAATTTACACATATAGGAATAAGGACCTTAACAAGTTTACATTCTTACATATTAAACATACACAATATTGACTCAACATATTTTCTCTAGTTCAACCAGAGCTTCCTATTTGCTTGATTTCATTTAATTTCCATGCCCAAAATAAAATTTGCAGCACTAAGATATTTCATGTCAAATTTATAGGACAATTGAGTTTTCACATATTGGATAATTTCCTTGTTGTTTCCTATCAACAACATATCATCCACACACAAGACCAAATAAATAAGACGATCCCCTACCAATTTGAAATATACACAATGATTGACCTTGCTTCATGTGAAGGCAAGTCCCAATATGTAAGCATGAATTTTTTTATACCACATCCTTGGTAATTTCTTTAACCCATACAAGAAATTTTTCAGCCTGCATACCAACTCTTTCTTTCCCTTCATTGCAAATCCTTCTGGTTGCTTCATGTAGATTTCTTCTTCTAGATCCCCATGTAGAAATGATGTCTTTGCATCCATTTGTTCTACTTCAAAATCAAAAGTAGCAACGACATATAAAATAAATCTAATAGAAGTTAGCTTTGCAATAGGAGAAAAAAATTCACTAGAGTCAATTCCCTCTACCTGGGAATAAAATTTTGCTACTAATCGAGCTTTGTATTCCTCCACTTTACCTTCTGAATTCAACTTCTTCTTAAACACCAATTTGCTACCAATGGGATTTATTCCAATCACCAACTCCACTATATCCCAAGCCTCATTCTTGTCCAAGGCTTCCATTTATTCAACCATGGCATTTTTCTAGAGTTTGCCATCCTTTGAATCCACCACCTCCCTAACAGTTCTAGATCGTCATCAGTAATAAACAAAGAAAATTTGAATATAAATGAGGTGGAGTAAACCTTTTCAGTTTCCTTCTTTCTCGAACCGATCTCCTCAATACTAGAGTATGAGGCTCTTCTTCTTCTGATTCCTGTTCTTTTGTAGGGTCTGATTCATTATCCTTCAATTCAAACTCTATTTTATCTAGTTCTTCCTCCCTTTGTAGGAATTCATATTTGACAACATCCTTGATTTCTCTAAATATCACATCTTGACTATACACTACCTTATTAGTTTATGGGTTCCAAAACTTATAACCTTTCAGACAATCTTTATAGCCAATAAAGATACACTTCTCAACCTTTTTATCCAACTTATTCCTATTTTCCTTTGGAATGTGTACATAATATTCACAACCAAAAACCTTAAGATATGGAAGAGAGGGTTTCTTAGCAGTCCATACCTCATGTGGAGTCATGCCATCCAACACTGATGAGGGTGATTGATTTACCATGTAACATGAAGTGTCCACTGCCTCTTCCCATAATTCCCAGCCCAACCCAATAGCATTGAGCCTACTACTTGCTCTTTCCATCAACATCCTATTCATCCTTTTTGCAACTCCATTATGTCGAGGTGTTTATGGAATGGTATTCTTCCTTTCTATACCACATTTCTTACATAATTCCTTGAATTCATTCCCACATAATTCTCCACCATTATTCGTCCTTAGCACCTTAATTTTGTTATCTATATGATTTTGCACAAGATAATTAAACTCTTTAAATTTGTCAAAGCCTTCATATTTCTTCTCGAGGAAATAAATCCATGTATTCCTCGAGAAATCATCTATAAATGAGACATGATACACAAATTTACTTAGGTATGGAATCGTCATAGGTCCAAAGACATCACTATGCACCAGCTATAAAATTTCCCTTGCCCTCATAGCACTAAGGGATAATCTTACCCAATTATTCTCCCCATACAAGAAATGTTCACATAAATCAATATCAAGAGAGAAATTTGACATACATTCCACCATACCTTTATCATGTAGTACTTGGAGCCCCTTCACTTTGATATTCCCTAGTCTTTTATGCCACAACATAGTCTTTTCTCCAGAGAATTTAGGAGTTTTTCCTTCTTCATCTCCAATCTCATGAATAATGGAACTGTTTCACCTGTCAGTAATAGTGCTTCCCAACAACTTATACAAAGTTCCAATCCGAACTCCCCTCAACAACACCATTTCTCCTTGAACCATCCTGCAAGTTTCCTTTTCAAACACTATTTTTACACCTGCATCGCCATATTGCTTACAAAAATCAAAATTTTGGCCAATTCTAGGATGTGTAGAACACCAGGGACTATTCTAATCCTACCATCCATGAGCTTCAACTTGACTTTTCCTCATACTACAATTTTGGTTGTCAAGTCATATCTTAGAAAAACATATCCCCATCATACATTTCATACTCGCAAAACCACTTCCTGTGAGGAGTCATATGAAATGATGCACTTGAGTCAACCAACCATACCTCGTGATATGCATGTGTGCTTGAAGAATCCAAGTACACATCCCCTCCTTCATTTGTGCAGGTTTTTGCTTCTATATAAGGGGCATCATCAAATCTCTTCCCTCCTCAACACTTTTGGATCTACATTATTTCTTGTAATTCCCTTCTTTTCTTTTGAGCCCCATATTAAATAATGTATTTTGTTAATTGTGAAGAGGCCAGAGGGCCCAAAAAATTAAAAGAGGCTAGTGTGTCTAAGAAATGTAATGTTTTGATCATTATTAATAATAAACACATCACTGGCTGCTAGACGGACAAGGACTAGAGTTATAGGGGGTTATGATTCCACAAGAGAGGGGGCTTGAGGGGATAAATGCTTATTTCCTGTTTTAATTACCCTTTTGTCTAAGGGAGTGGATCAATTACATGAGCTTCTTTGGGGGGGCCAAGAGGTTCTTGATTCCCCATGAAATACTTAAACTCGCCCTTGGTCTGTTGGGGGGTTCGCTCATTCATTCATTCATTCGATCATTCATTCATTCATTTGCTCATTAGTTCTTTCGTTCATTCACTTACTCACTCATTCTTTCCTTACATTCTCACCTATCACTCATTGATCCTTCCTCATCTATGAATTGACTTGGGGAGAGGGAAACAAACTTCCGAAGAGTAGCCATGGTATTTTTGGCTGTAGTGGTAGCTGGTGTAATCCAACCATGACTTGAGGCCTGTATGTCTGAGATGCGTTGGCCCGTGTCCAACTTTGTTCACAATTGCGAGTCCTGAGAGTTCCAGCATGAAGATTCCGGACCAGCTGCGCTAGAGCCCTGGAAGGAGAAGGACTGCCTGAGGGATTGCGTAACAGAGAAGGGTGGAGGTCCATTCTCTTGGGTGGTGCAGACCAGGTAGAAGAGAACTGGGTACTTGGATTTTTGCGAGTAAGCTGGGAAAGCCTTTGAGAGCTTGAGTGGTGACTGGTTTGGGAAGCCAAGTAACACTCTGGAACCATCCTTGTGGATTCATAGCCCTGGATCGGGGGTGACACTACCGTTGAGAATTGGAACAATAGTTCTACAGTTGGGTGGAACGTACTTGGTCTGTAGCTAGTTGGTGTCTTCTTTTATAAAGATAAGTGCTCTCTGATTTGGTATTATTTACCTGTATATGATTGTATTCCAGTGTGTATTTATTTATCATTTAATTAAATCTTTAGAATATGCATGCTTGCTGATTACTATTGTCCATGTCGTTAGATCTTTTCGTTTATGCATCCTTATTAAATTAAAAAGGTATCAGTAGGAGAAAGAAGTTCAAGGGTTGTCTTGAAGGTAGCGTACCTCGGCCTGTGGGTGGTGGGGTGTGCTACATATTGGTATCAAAGATTTTGGTTGAAACACTGGGCCGTTATGGGCCAGATATGTTGGTCAGAGTCTCATGGTTGAGATCGATTTATGACATTGAAGTCGTAAATCTTAGGAGGAATGGCATTGGAGAGTCCGTGCAGAAGCTAGAACATCAGATATCCCTTGTAAGGGATCGAAGTATCGTGACCATCCCTTTCGAATTCATGAGCGATCACCACTGTGGGATCAAGAGAGATCTGATATCATTAAATCAGAGGGCAGGTGAAAAAGGGTCGTCCAATGAAGGCGAAGCAAAGGATAAGTCACAACCGTCATATCTCATTCGAGAGAAATTGATGGTGGGGAGGCATTGCGGGGATCGGGAAGAAAATTAAATTTTTTGCAAGTTGTGAGCCCGCAATCACTCAGGATTGTTGATCTTGCTAGATCAATAGATCAATGATGGATATCAATCCCACTATGAATGAGCATCTTTTCATTGCGGGGATCGAAAAGGAAATTAAAGTGCGAGCAAGTTGTGAGCCCGCAATCGCTCAGGATCGTTGATCTTACTAGATCAACAGATCAACGGTGGAATCGATCCCACTATAGACGAGCATCTTCTCTTTGCAGAGATCGACAAGAAAATTAAAAAGTAAGAGAGTTGAGTCTCCGCAATCACTCGTGGTTGTTGATCTTTGCAGCAGTATCTCTTGAAGTCCCGAAGTCTGTAGTTAATACATACCATCCGATAAGGTAGACACGTGTTGACAGATTGCCCAGTTTAGGAATTCAGAGTTCAGGAGAATTGGAGTGTGCTAGTGTGGAAACTCTTGAAGCCTGAAGTTTTGAAGCTAAAGAGTCAAAGTTGTGGGGCATGGTGATGTCACCTGTTGGTGATGTGGATCCCAGAATTCAAGCGTAAAATCTTCCAAAGCCTGAAATTCCGAAGTGACGTGGATCACAGAAGTCACCTAGGATGACGTGGACACAAGGGATGTGTGCCACATGTCAGTGAGTTTTGAACCTATGGAAGATTGAAATGTCAGTTAGAATGTGACACATGTCACCCGCTTGATTGGGCCACGTGTCCACTTCTAGTATTTCGCCACATGGCAATACATCGTGCATTTCGGAGACTGGGCACTCTGGAGGAAAAATATGTGGCAGTTTTCATTGGGTCAAGAACTCTTGAAGGCCAGAGTACATATCGACCATCGCTCCTAGAAGACACACGACAATAGATCTCATAGTTCGGAGACCCAACACTCCAGGGGATTTTCAAGTCTCTACAAGTGAAAAGTTTCAAAGCCCGAAGTCACGAAGGTACGCAGACCGTCGATTTAGGATCCCTTCGGGACCTTTCTCAACAATTGGATCAAGCAGTGGAAGGATAGGGTAATCACTTCAGCGAATTGGGTGAAGGGTTGAAGATCGACCAAGGAAAATCTCCGATCGTCGACGACAGATGGTCGAGGATCGACAGATTGTGGTGAAGTTTTCTCTTTTCTGGACAAAGAAAACCTCCGAAGTCTCGAACTCTGGATAAAATCCGGACCCTTAATATTCAGGGACATGTGTCCAAAGATTAACAAGGGTTCGTAAATTCAGCATTTGACAGTTCGGGGTTTGGTGGTGTTCAACAGCGAAAACCTCCGAAGTTCCGAATCCTCGGAGTAAATATAGACCGTTCGTGTTTGAGGAAACGTGTTTGCAAATCAACTGATTCAATATTTCAATGTTTGGGGGATTTGTGGTGTAGTGTGGAGAAGTCTCCCGAAGTTTCGAAACCCGAAGCCCAAAGTTGCGAAGGAAATCCTAATCGTTGATCGGGATAAGATACATGGTAATAGATCCTGCAGTTCGGAGACTTGGCGCTCCGGAAGAGTTGAGAGCATGGACAGTCCAGAACTCCCGAAGCTGGAGTCCCGGAGCTCCTGTTGATCGTCGATCTCAACCCTCGATTGATTTTCAACCGCACGATCTACAATATAGTAATTCTAACAGAGAAAAATGCCAGGAAGGATTTGGCTCGTGGTTTCGAGCCATGGTCACCTGGGGAAGTGGTTTAAAGGGAGTTCCTGTGCAGAATTAAATTCTGTATCGGATAAGGGATAACATGGAAGTGTTATATGATGCAGATTGATACATATATGTTCTTCATGAATTTATAAGAAAAAGGACCGATATCATTGTTTGGCAAATTTTGTTTATCATATGCTTAATTCTAACAAAATGGTCACATACACATTTTGTAGAATTAAGGGGTTTAAACACATCAGCTCAAAATGCATATTGAAGAAATGGAAGAAGGTGAGGGAGCCTCCATCCATGATAAAGAGGCCGAAGGCTAGAATACCAGAGTTGGTAATGCAGAGACAAAGTCTAATGGATGCAAAAGCAAAGGAGAGCAATAAAAAATTATAGAAAATGTAAGGAGCCTGAAAATAGAAGTGCAGAGCTACAAAGAAGACAATGAGAGGCTGATGAGGGAGAAAATTTAGATAAATGCTTGAGTGCTGCAAAGATTAAATCAGTTTCAAAGTCAAGCCAAGAATGGATCAAAGCAAGAGGAAGAAGGTAGGTGTCACGGAAGAAGAGATGATCGTGGAAGAGCTGGTTATTCCTGAAGTGCTAGCGGAGCTCATAGATACCACTCACCTCCTTACTCGACAAGAAAGTTTTATGCATTTGCAAATTCCATAAATAATCTAGAGGTGTCTCTTGTTAGGCACCAAAAAAGAAGACATGAATTGGACAATTTTCATGGAGAGTTGAGGAAGCTCAAGCCACCATCCTTTGATGGTGAAAGAGAAAGGGAAGATGATGTTAATGCATGGTTGCTTGGACTTAGTAGATATTTTCAATTTCATAACTATTCATCAAACTTAGAAGCCATGATTTCCACCTACCATTTACATAGGAAAGCCACAATGTGGTGGGATCAACTGAAGCAAGTTGAACATATTAGTGAGAAGAGGATCACTTGGAAGCAATTCAAGAAGTACTTACAGAAGGAGTACCTCTCATAGCATTTCTATGACAAGAAAATGCAGGAGTTCTTTGAACTCATGATGGGAAGCATGACTATGGCAGAATATGAGAAGAAGTTCTTGGGGTTGTTAAAGTATGTCAGGTTGATTAATGATGAGAAGGTGAAAATACATAAATTTCTAAGTGGAATGCCAGGATTTTATAAAGAAAATATTAGGTATGATGAGCTCAAGACCTTGATTGAGGCCATCAGGAAGGATAAATACCTGTACGAGCAAGGCCAAGGAAGAGAATCCATGCATAAATCTTGGAAGGATAAGAAGAAGGAGAAGTCCGATCAGAGGAGGAAATGATTCAAACCTCCCTTCATTAGGAATTAGCCTAATAGAAATCATCAAGATCAATATGCTAAGGGTGAATACAAGAAAGAAGA
>JZKD02S0025048.1:4766-26657 GCA_000966675.3 Picea glauca | reverse complement strand
GAGAAGTTGAATCAAAGACATGTCAAATGGGTTGAATATATGCAAAATTTCACTTTTGTGATTAAACATATTTCTGGTACTACTAACAAAGTTGTTGATGCTTTGAGCAGGAAATGTTTGTTGTTGCAGGAGTTCAGAATTAAAACACTGGGTTTTGATGACCTCAGGGACATGTACAGGGATGATCTAGATTTTAAGGAGGTGTACGAAGAAACTGAGAATCCAATTCTTAGGGATAGAAGCCAATGGACAAAGTACATGATCCAGGAAGGATTACTGTTTAAAAGTAACCAGCTTTGTATTCCGAAATGCTCCATGAGGGAGAATTTGCTGAAGGAGAAACACAGTGGAGGATTAGCAGGAAACTTTGGTCATGAAAAGACATTCGCAAAGTTAAATGAGTCATATTTTTGGCCGAGAATGCGAGCAGATGTCAAAAGGTTCATGGACAGATGCAAAATTTTCCAGCATTCGAAGGGGAGGAAACAAAATGCAGGGTTTTATCAACCATTTCCCATACCTGAGAGGTCGTGGGATGCAATTAGCATGGATTTCATATTGGGGTTGCCAAGAACACAAAGAGGTTTCGACTCAATATTTGTAGTGGTGGATAGATTTTCCAAGATGGAACACTTCATTCCATGTCAGAAAACCAGTGACACAACTCACATTGCGAATCTGTTTTTCAAAGAATTCATTTGACTTCACGACTTACCAAGGAGAATAGTTTCAGATCGAGACACTAAGTTCATAGGACACTTTTGGAGGACCTTATGGAAGAAGCTGGGAACTAGCTTGTCGTTTAGTTCGTCTTATCATCCTCATACGGATGGACAAACAAAAGTGGTAAACAGAAGTCTGGGAGACTTGCTGAGAAGCCTGGTGACATAACATCACAACCAGTGGGACAACATATTACCACAGGAAGAGTTTGCTTATAACGACTCAGTTAACAGAAGAACGAGACATAATCCATTTCAGATTATCTATGGCGTGCATCCGAGAGGAATTTCTAAGTTGAGGGATTCAGAACAGAATGCAACTAGGAGCGCTAGTGCAGAAGATTTCGCAGAGGCAATGAAGGAACTTCACAGTCAGGTGAAGGAGTGATTGCAAAGTTCAAGCCAGGAGTATAAGCGAAGAGCAGATCAGAACAAAAGACAACTTCAGTTCGAAGTTGGTGATTTGATTCTCACACATTTAAGAAGGGAAAGATTCCCAAGAGGAACATATAATAAACTCAAGATGAAGAAAATTGGACCATGTAAGGTCTTGAAGAAATTCGGGGCAAATGCTTATGAGATTGAATTACCCGATGGGATTGGAATTTCTTCGATATTCAATATTTCAGATTTGTACCCATATAAAGCTGAGGAAGCAAGGATAGGAAATAAACAATCAGAATTCCAGTGGACAAAGAAGATGCCAGTTGCAGAAAATCCGCAGATAGAGCGCATACTGGATAAAAGCATATTGGATAAAAGAATTGGTAAGAAGACCAGAAGAAAAGAATACTTTGAGTATTTGGTCAAGTGGAAAGGCCATCCAGTTGAATATGCCAACTGGGAAAATGAAGCAGAGATACAGAAGCATGGACAGACCGTACGCGAGCTCATGGATAGGAGCCCATGAAAATTTTCAAGCGAGGGAGTATGATGCAGGAGCATCTCAAGCAAGCCAGCGTAGAGATAAAAGACAGCTGGACAAGTGCCATCGCATTTTATGTTTAAATTGGTTTGAAGTGGAATGCGCCAATCTTAAATGAGATAATTAAGAAGGAGCGCACTTGTAAGATTGTAAACAGACCTTGAGCGATTCGCTCTCATCCTTAGTAGATAGAGGCATTTATGCTAGTTAATGCAAGTAGATAGAATTTAATGATGGATTAGACAGTTTTAGAGAACAAGAGGGAAATGGGAAATAGACACCCTCATTGTGTATTGTAACATTATCAGGAGAAGAGTGAAGAACATTATTGGAAGGGGCATAGAAGAGAAGCAGGAGAAGAGAGCTGTGTAAAAACACCCATGTACAGAGATTTGAATTAATAGAAATAACTTTGATTCAAATTCATGGCGTTGTGATTGTTCTCTGTGTACTAATGTTGAATGTTATGCTCATGGATGTTTACTTCCTGATTACACATTTTCTTTATATGCTGTGTATATGATTTCATGTTTTGAGTTTGAAGTCTGAGAGGAAGTAGGAATGAGTTTCAATTGTTTCTCTATCTAAGCAAGGATTCTTGCAAGGAGTGCAGTCGATTTGTCTGCAAGGAGTGTGTTGACAAAGGGTTCAGAGATTTGTCTCTGGAAGGCTCAGATAGAACAACTTTTGTTCTCATTCTCACAAAAGTGCAAGTCAAGCATAGGAGCCATGCAAGGTGTGCATTGTCTAAGTCTAAATTCAAGGTTTGAAGACTTGAAGAAGTCGCTAAAAAACTGTTGTTGTAGGGTGTGCGCAAGGTTGAAGGTGTTCAACACTTGAAGTGTTTGAAGGTTGCCGCAAGGAGTGCGTGCAAGAGTCTTCTTTAAGACTTGGAGTCATGAGAAAGCTCAGGAAGGATAAAGCCTTTGAAATTGTCGAAGGAAGCACAGGGAGTTTGTGCCTTTAAGTGTTGAGAAGGCGTCATAAGTTTGTGTCGCGGGTGGACAAGGTTCGTGGAGGAATACTTGGTTCATTTCCCAGGAACTGTCAAGGAGGAGACGGACAGTCGGAATTCTCTGTGGAGAATTCACGAAAACTTGTGAGTCATCAGATCTCGCAGAGTAGCAGGGAAGTTACAAAGGTCATTTTAAGATTCAAGCTCAGGAAAGACAAAGCTGTAGGATCCGAGTCAACCAGGGCCGTTGGATTTACTCGTGAACTTCTATTTTGGGTTTTCGCGAGTGGAAGTCCCGTAATTTTGGCAACAGGACTCGCGAAATCATGAAACACAAAGTCCCGAAGGCTGGAAGGGTTGTGTGGGCCACAGAATTAGCAGGGTGGACAGGTGGCACATTATTGACACGGGAGTCAACTCCGCTGACCATTTCCTAGTTTCGTGGGGTGAAGACCCGAATTCTTTGTATTAGGATTCGCGATATCGCGAAGTCCGAAGTCCCGATGGAGTGAAATGCCGTTGAAGGGTCAAAGCGTGCGAGCACATTGGAGTTTCGGTAAATCGGGATTTCGGGGTTCGTGGAGTAGAGTTGCATGTTATCGAACTCGCGAACTCGCGAAAGCCGACAAGTCGGAGTGATATCGGAGTTTCGGAGTTCCAGGATTCAGGGGTCCGAGTGACCAGACACTCGACTGTAGGATTCGCGAAAGTGCGAAGTCCGATCTCCCGAAGTATAAGGGAGAGGTTCTCGAAGTGAATTGTGGGTGCAGATTTCCCAAAAGGGGAATAGAAGAACCGATTCGAGAGTTCTTTGGGCCAAGAGAAATGAGAAGATCATGTGTACGTGGACCTTTTGACCTGCGGGTAGCGGAGGGGCTGCGTCACCTTCCAAGATGGTCCAAGATTCATTGGGGGTTTTACAGGAATATATGTGAAAAAGGAGATCAGGAGAGATGAGACTGCAAATTGTTTTGAATGCTTCATCCATTCAATTTAGATACTTGGACTTTTCTATGGATGATGTCAATTCTGTCTCTATATTCAAGGTTAACCTGTACAATCCTCTGGTTCGGAGATTCATGATTATTCTCTCCTTCCATGCAAATTAATTGTAGGGTGTAAGAATGAATTCTTTTGGGAATTCCATCTTTCTGTTGTCTTCAGTCTTTGGTACCTACAAAAATAAATTGGTGTAGCTTTTCTTAGTAGTTTATTTTCTCTGATACCATGTAAATGTATTGAACCTATATAGAATATATCTAGCTAGAAAATACCACAAACATTTGCAGAGAGAAATTGAGAAAGAAGAAGTAAGAGAGGAAGAATGGAATAATTCTCATTAACTATAAGGAATAATGAATAATTTACACATGATATACTCTGTATAACTCAACCAATGCGCAATGAAGGAGAATCCAATGTGTCATAGTGGTGGTCTAGAGTGATATGTACACACACCAGAAGTTACGGGAGTAAACTGCCACCTAGTCTAATCTCTCAAGGAGTTACGGGAGTGAACTGCCACCTAGCTAAGTTAACTAGTCTACCAATCTTCAGCTATCTAACTGAAACATAGTGAAGTGAGGAGGAGATCAGGGAATCATGGGTAATTTGCTATTTTGGTGATGATACCAAGGCTAATGCACATTAGCTGGTGATGATCCCAATGTTGCATGGTGACAAAACCAATGCAACATCTAGACTCCACTCAACTAGTCAAACTGAAGAGAATATTCTCCCTAGAGGAATATTCTTCTTAAAATATAGGAGACTGGATAATGACTTATAAACAAGGAAAAACCTTAGGAAAAATAAATCCTAGGTGTGTGTGAAGTAACTCCAACAGGTTGAATTTGAACTATGATAAAAACACTCATGGACTAAAATGACTATAACTACAAGAAGATATAAGCAATCATACTCATAAAAATTCCAATGATGGATGACATATTTCCTCAAGTGCATGACATAGAAGTTGCATGTACAATATGGAAGCAGAAACAAAATATGCATGAAACTCCAATAAAGGTAGGGTCTCTTAAAAATATGTTTTTTTTTTTTTAATTCAAGTGAAGGAAGATGAATCAATTTCATAACATTTACTAAAATCAAAAGATATTAGGAATTAATTATTAGCCATATAAAGAGAGGTAATTGAAGAGAATATGATAGTAATTATCCTAAAAGTTTTCCTCCATCATTTGAAACCCTTAATATCTCTTTTGAAACTATTAACACAACTTTTTAGAAGTTAGCAAGTCAAGTATTACAAAAGGAAATATGAAAGAAACAAATTGGAAACAATAGTAGCACATATGAAATCCATTATGAGATACCCAGGGGATATTTCAGTTGGTTCAATCATTTCCATTAAGGAATTATGTCCGGGGAGGTTATAGGATCCATTCCCACCATGCCTTATGAGGATACCAACCATTAATGCAGTTGGTAGTTAATGTCACCCTTCATCAAGAAACCTGGGGAAGATGGGGGAAATCCATGGAACAATGTTGGTAAGGTATTAGCTTCCTTATTCTTCACATAAGCACAAAAAGGTGAGGGGAATTATATCTCTAAGGAAAAAAAACAAATCAAAACAAACATATGAAAGAACTTTTGTAGTAAGTATAAGGTAAGCAAAAATGAGGGGCACACAGAAGTGAAAGGGTACCTACAACTTAAGATTCATGTAAAAATAAATAAGAACATAAGAATATGAAGTGTTACTATTGTGGTAAAGTAGGACATTTCAAGGTATATTGCATAAAACTAGTACATGACTTAGAGCAATGGAAACTATAGATCATATTATGTGGAAGGAAGAGGAAAAGTTAAATCCAGTTGAAAAGTAAAACCTTTATACTTAAGAATTTTATTTATATTCTAGGATTAAAGAATAATCTTCATTCAGTAAATGAAATAAATAGACAAAATTCACATTAGAATGTAATCTTCAAGGGATGAAATAACTATTTTGTGTTAATAAAAGAAAACATGAAAATATTTTTCATCAAGAGTAAAGGAACATGAACTTTGCAATTTTGTAGTGGGTGATGTAAGAAATCAACATGCCTTTCTAACAAGTGATGTAATTAGAATAAGCATCAATAACAATTTATTGTGATGCAAAAGGCATGGGCATGCCAACTTTTAATATCTTTTCCTATTAACAAAATGCAAAATAGTACATGGATTACCAAATATATAAGAAGGGAGGATCTATGCGAGGCATGTCTAGTATACAAGCAACACAAAGGCATCTTTTGAAAATAAGAAAACCTTTAGGGATAAAGTAATGATGGACTTGGTGCACTGTGTCATTTTTGAACCAATAAAAACAATGACAACATCCACCATAAGGTATTTCTTAATTTTTTTTATGATTTCTCTAAAAATATATGGGTTTATTTTCTAAAGAAGAATTTCAAAGCATACTTTGCAATAAAAAACTTTAAACAAACAATATAAAATGGGTTTGGAAATTGTATAAAATTCCTTTATTTCACGATGGATGATAATTATGCTCAAATGAGTTTGTTAATTTTTGCAAAAAGAAAGGAAGTTAGCAACAACTTATGTGCCTTACAAACCTTAACAAACAAAATGGGCTTGTGGAAATGTAAAACCAAATGATAGTTGAAATGGTAAAACCCATGTTGTAATGTAGGGTTTTACTAAAAGTATTGGGAAAATAAATACATGCTATTGGTATCTTCTCAATAAAAGTCCTACAAACAATACACAAAAAATCACATTAGAGGAAGCTTGGTACGGTTGAAATTCAAATGCTAGTTATCAAGAAATTTTTGGTTCTATAAAATATGTGTTAATTCTAACCAAAAAGGGGGCAAAGCTATATACAAAGTGTAGAAAAATGATGTTTGTTGGTTACAATGAACAATCCAAGACATATAAATTGTTAGACATTGGTGCCAACAAGGCAGTGATCAACATAGATGTAATTATTGATGAAACTATAAGTACATTTAATTGTGAATCAAATCTAAAATTTGACGACATTGGATACTTAGAATATGAAAAGTCAACCAAGATGAAATATGAACAATCGCAAAAGGAACAAGAGCCATCGGGGATAAATGTACAAGTTCACATGCTAAATTGGAGAAAGAAATAACACAAAATTAGGCTAAAAGAAACATTGGTTTGGAGGGAATAACTGAAAAATACCAAAATATTATTACAAAACCATGGAAGATGTGAAGTTGGATGAACCTATGACTTGGTATCATTGACTTGAACATGTTAAATTTTCATTATCTTGGGTCATTTTCAATTCTTTTGAAACCCAAAGTTATGATGAAGCTAAAAGGCATGATGAGTGGGAAATGATCATGAACGCTAAGTATGACACTCTTGTGAAAAGTGACAGTAGGGTGTTGGAAGATCTACCTCCAAGGAAGAAAACCATTGGATGCAAATAGATTTATAGGACAAATAGAATGAATATGGTTAGTTGGACAATCATAAGGAAAGGTTGGTTGTCTAAGGTTTTTCTTAATGGGAAGGAGTTCATCATGCTAAAAAATTCACCCCAAAAATTAAACTAGTCAAAATAAGATTAATGGAAACTAAGACAACTTTCTTTGATTGAAATATTTAACAAATAGATGTAAAGAGAACATTCTTCAACAACGGTTTGTGGAAGGAAGTATTAATGTATCAATGACATGGGTTCCAAGTCATAGTTAAGGAGCATTTAATATGTAGGTTGATTAAAGTTATTTATAATATGAAATATTCTCCATACCCTAATATACAAAATTTGACAAATATATTACATGTTTTGGATTTAGAATAAGATCTTTTTATATAAATATCTATTTTAGCATGAGTGGTGATTTGGTGATTATAGTGGTTTTTGTAGATGATAATCCATGTTGGTAATGTTATTCCCAACTCCTAGGGATAACTAAGGAGATGATGTCTTGAGGCCCTTAAGTTGCATACATGGAGTACCAAGAGACAACTTGACTAGTTGTGTCCACTTGCATAGACAGAGACCCTCCTCACCACCACATCTCTAGGTTCATCACAATGGTATCCACCACATCAACTAGCTTCCGAAAGACATTGGGTCTTGGTCCATGAGGTAAAATCTAGGTATTATGGTAAGTGTCATCTCAATATTTAAGGCATTTGAGTTTGTTGCATCTATTACTGCTTTTTATTATGTAATGTTTTCTTGGACATTATTCTCTTTGACCTGTTTTACTTTGGTGGTTGACATTACACCCTAGTAAGTGGGTCACCCTTAGGGATAGGTTTTTTACTAGGAGGTCCTCTTGACGAGTCATCATCCCATTCATGTTATGAGGAAAATAATTGTATGCTATGGGGTAGACCACAACAGACATAGTGACTGCATAAATAAACTCTAATCCCAAGTATGTTATATAAATGAAAATGCTAACAAGACAAGATAAAGAGCCTACCTCGTTGGGACGTTCGATGAAGACCACCATTGAGCACGCAACTCAAAGATTTATACCTGCAACTTGTCCTCAACAACCAAGATACACAAGAATATGGTGATAATATATAATGTTAGCACATACAATAGAATAATCCATTAACATTCATAACAAATGCGCACATGGAATAATAATTCAAATATTTGTGAGATATCAATTGGACAAGAAAAGAGTATTTCTATTATTTACGGGGTGTAATGGTGAAACCTATGTATACGCATGTTGTATAATTATCAGGGAACGTATATGTGGAAAAATATGATTTTTTAGCTCTGGGAAGTACACAAGGGGACTTCAAGTCTACATAGGGAAATGGAAAGGCCATCCAAGCAAGTTGCATGGGGTGAGGAAAAAATTTCTATAACAGATGCCCCCTAATGTGTGAGGTTAGAGGAGTATCTATGATGGCCGAAATACATTATAATCCCCAAAAGTGGAGTAATGGAGACTTAGCTGGAAGAGCTAGTTTCTCCTAAGAATATTACAATCCATAATGACTTTGTACACATGGCTACCAATCTGAATTACACTACAGATTCATGTGGAAATATACCAAATAGTTTTTCATGGCCATGAATAGGAAATACAAAGTAGACACATGCCATAGGATATCATAGTCACGAACAAGGCCTAGTGGAAACCAGTCTCAAAATAAATCTGAAGATATTTGTATACAATGGAGTACAATCTGATCTCCCATGATCACTAAATTCATATAGGTATTGGTCCAATGAACAGTAGCAACAACTCAGAAAAGATGCTACTGTAAACTGATTGTCTTCTACACGATCCACCAAAGGTGCAAGTCTACATCATGTGAATAAAGAAGTTGAGGTCGAACACAATGAGACTTTGTTTGATTACCAGTCATTAAGGTATACCATAGCAAACATGATACATCCTACCGATAATGAACGTAGGTATCAAAGCACCGAGTACATTCTTACAAGTGTGAATAAAGGCATTGAGGTGAAACACTTGAAGAATCCATCGATCAGGAGACATTGATGTATTCCCAACTATCTATGGTGGGAGAACCTCCCACTGATGACTGCAAGCCTTTAGGCACTCATAGGACTCTAGGCCTCATTTCCAGAATAGATGAGCTAAAGCCGATGGAAGGAGACCTGCTGAAAGGAGAACATTAAGGCATCTCTCATCAATCAGCATGAGGTACAAAGCAATAGCTTGATGATTTGGAGGAACTTGGGTGAAGAGGATGTTCATGAACCAATGAGCCTGTTCATCTTTCACATGCACCAGATGAAAGTAGTGCACGAAAAATACCCTCTGAATAGCAGCCAATAAGGAAGAATATCGACAAAGGCGAGAAAACCACCAATAAGGATAATGGCATCTAAGACACTACATGAATCCTAATGTATGAATATATTTATTTCCATCAAACACAAGGGAAACCCCCTAGTTAGCGACCAATGAGGAGATGTTGACTGATGGGTTCAAGGTTACCTACCCATAATTAAAGTAGGACCAGGGTGAATGGTAGGACTACAACTTCATGTAATTCCGAGACACACTGAAAATATGGCCGACATGCAAAGTCAAGAGTTTTGAGAAATGGCCGACATAGGATTATAGACTTCCTTTGAACAAGAGCATGAGACATATGGAGGACTCTAGCAGCATAGACTTGATGATGAAACTTTGTGATGCAGGTGGCATCAATAAAAATCTCTATAGGGACTGGAAGAATAACCAATTGGAGGAGTAAACTCTAAGTAATGATCTCATCTTCCTAAGTTCATGCTAAACCCAAACGTTGGATGACAAGTGGACTCAAAATTTTGTGCTCTGTTCAAAAGTGACATGACTGCTGCCAATATAAGATAATATTATTTTCTCGCCCGTCTTTTTTAGTTTTTTCATAGGAAAATGAATGTTATGATACAATGGAGGAAACAAGTGTCACGAGTAAGCAACTAGTTCCAACAATGGAACATACCTATGCTCAATGCAAGGAGGTGCATGCATGGTGTGGACACTCGAGGGAATGTTTCCTCTTAGTGTACAGAGTGTCAAGCTACAAAGGATATAAATAGGGCTATGCTTGGCTAGTGACACAAATTGTTGAGGTAATAGGCTTGTAACGAGAAATCATGAAACAATAATAGGCTCAATACTGCAAGAAGGAGGATGAAATGGAATTACAACTTAACTCCAAAGAATATCCTTTTTCATAAATTTAGTCCCCTAGGCCTAAAAAAGTATAAAACAATACCGAGGAGAAATATCCAATGTTGACTAGAGTATTCATTTTTCGAAATTAGTATACTGGGTACGAAAAATGGCTAAAATTACACCAAATAGACATCCTTTCAAATCCATTTAACGAGTCTGAAAGAGTCAAGTTCACTCGACAATCTTTTCTCTTTTTTAGAGAGTTGTAAAAGAGATTAACTAAGACTCGGGGGGAGTCCCATAGGTATAAGTCCAGATGCTTGTGAGTAAGAATATGGGGTTCGAACGCAAATCATATTGAAACTATAAGGGACTCTCAGTCCTATGGAATAACTTCTACATGGGAACCAAATGGAACAAAGGTTCTAACTAGGGAACCCATGTTTGGTAAGCCTCTACCACTCAATAATGACACTTCTAGTAGCAATAAGAAGGTTTTGTGTCGCTAATAAATGGGTTTGCACCTAAAGCATACAGATCATAGTCATAGGATAATGAAAATATGAAATATGGAGTGACAACCTATCCTATATGATGGTAAAAGAAAATACCTGTTGAAGTCATGAATGGACGATATGACGCTAGAAACCACAAAAATCTTTGGACAAAACCACCAAAACCAACTCCTTCCACTGCACTATTAGTCCACTAGGTCCAAAAATTAGTATAAAATATATAAAGTGGATAAAGTTTTTCTACTAATAGTAAAAATAACCAATTTTACCATACCATTTGAGTTTTCTACTCACATAGTGCATTTCAGATGAATTTACACATGATCTTCAAGTGTTGATTGCGGGAGCTATGATCAATGGAATTGACAACTGTCTGAACCAAGTGCCCTTCCCCTCCTCTTCATTTTTAATGGTTTAAATTTTAAAATTAGGCCTAATATTTTGAGTTTAATAGGGCACAAAGTGTAAACTAGGGTGTACGCGAGCTATAGTTCATCGAGTCACGTATATGGAGACATGTACATGGGAAAAGAAAAGCCTTCATGCATATATGTGACCCTACACACAACTGTTAACATTACAGTCTGCGTACAATTCTACAAACATTTGTTTTTAATGAAATTAACTCAAAAAATGATTTTTCTTTTACAGGATGGTGCTTGAATGTAGGGAGAGGGAGCATGAGGAAGTAGATGCAGCAGTGGAAAGAGATGCATGGGCACAAAAATATCTAAAGAGATGTGGTATTTATAAAATTTGGTCTCTCAAAGGAATGAGGGCTCAAGTGAGGTTACTCCAAATGCTAATAAACTAATGGGATCTGGAGACAGAGGCCTTCATTCTCGATGGGAAACCACTGAGGATTGAAGTAGATGATATCTATTTTATCACAATATTGTCTCGTCGGGGTGAGGTGGTGAATATCAAAGCCCAAGGGGATGGGGGTGGTATGAACATAGAGGACTACATTTCCACCCACTATGTTGTAGGCACAGAGAAAGTAGGGAGCCAACTCCCCATCAGGGCGATCAAGAAACTGAGTTTAAATATCATCGTACTTGTACTTACATGGATCATGGGGTCTACCTCATTGCACCAAACATCAAGGTCACTCATGTTTTATGAAGTGGAGTGTTTACGACACACATCTTATGACTGGTGTACCTCACTGATGGCTAACATAAAGAGCCAGTTGACGGACTGCAAACAAGGGAGAAAGAGAAACTTTGGGTTTTCATCCATCTTGTATAGTTTTTTATTTGAGCAGTTTCCAGGCTTGAGCCCTAGAGTAGATATCATTCCACGCTGACTGTGCGATCGAGCCATGTCATGGTGGATCGATGTGATGAGCAGTTAGGAGGTGGTAGGGTGCCAACCCCATACAACTATGAGTTCTTTTTTTGGTGGTCTCGATAGGTTATATTCATAGACTACTACCCCTATGTTGGGATCAACTACAGAGGAGATCCATATATTCCTTTTCCACCAGGATTTGCTTATGGTGATATAGGTATGAAAGTTTTTTGAATATTTCACTTTTTTGTGTTTTTCAAAAAAAGAATAAAAAACACAAATATTTTTGTATGGTATCAAGTATTAAAAATGGCTTTGTCGTGTAGTTGTGGATCTACGATGACCATATGGATCCCCATGACATCAATGAAGGAACCATGGAGATGATCATGCAAGAGGAGATGCAGAGAGAGTGCTACAAAATGTGCAGGGGAACCTGTCTCGATTAACACATAGGATTCCTATGGTTCTGGTGGAGGATTGTTATAGTAATATTTGCCTCACCTTATACAATCTTTCATAGAGGGCCTTTTTCCATTTTGGTATGTAGAATTAGCATCCATTTTTTGATGAATCTAGAGCTAAAAATACATATTTTTCCACATGTACGCACCTTGCCTACTATACAACATGCGTATACACAGGTTTCTCCACTACAACTCACGTACATCGGTATTTGTGCAAAAAAATGAAAATGAAATGCCGAGTTTCCATGTCACGACAGGAAATATTTGATCCTTGGCCTTCCATACACTGGAATCATTCTGACTCGGCCCTTCAATTCCATTTGAAGGCTATAAATGGGCCAATTCTGAGCTATGGAGAAGAGGAGAAAGCATTCAACTTTTAGAGAAAATTTACTCTGGAGAAATTACTACTTCGTATTGAGTTTGCATCCCTTTGTCCTTTAAGTTTGAAACATTGTTCATCCCCCAAGATCTTCCCTTATTGTTGGATAACCTCATTGTCTCCCTTCTATGAGATTGTCTTTGGTGGAGGATTGAAGTGGTGGAGGCCCAGCTGGAAGGAACTTAGTTTTTTGGTTCTGAACCATGCCAACACGAAAGTCTGTAATGTTTTCACTTCTGTTGATCATTCACTAATAAAAATACTCCTTTCCCGTTCAATTGTTATCATGAAAATATATGATTATTATCCATGGGCGTATTTTTTATGTTTGTTATTAGATTATGCTATCTAATGTTCTAACCTTTTATATTATCACTACATGCTTGTTCTGCTTGTTTGTTAAGAACTTGTTGTAGGTATAAAGCTTTGGGTCAAAGTGCTCAATGATGGACATCATAAAACGTTTGGACGAGGTAGGCATCTTTCTTATCTCTCTTGCACATTGGTTTATATAGCATATGTTGGAATTGAGTTTATTTCTGCAGTCATACCTTTTTGTTGTGGTTTACCCTAGCCATAAAGATTTTTTCCCTCGTAACAAAATTGGTGACCATACTGGGGATAGATCTTCTTTCTAAGGGTTGGACTACTTTTTATCCTTACATTGCTCTCTTTCCTTTTTGTTTCTTGTTGTATCACTGCTTGACAGAATTTGTTCAATCTGGGTCTGATTTTTCGGTCTTTCTCCCTTGTCTGGCCTTGTTTTAAAGAATATACGTGCTTTTTTACTTGACATTCGCATACATATGCCAGTTGTCGCACTACGAGCTGCGTATATATGCTATGTTTTCCTGAACAGTCGCATACACCTTGTTTCCTAGCCTATTGGCTTGGTCTGGTGTTTGCTGGGTGGGATTTGATGATTGTTGAGCCTGCTTAGGTCTCTGTAGTTCCTGTTAAGCGTCTCTAGGATGACAGGAAGCCTATCTGGAGTTGACCTTTTGGGTGGAATATTTCTCATCTTTTCATTTTGATTGTCCTTATACTTTGTTGNGTGCCTTACAAACCTTAACAAACAAAATGGGCTTGTGGAAATGTAAAACCAAATGATAGTTGAAATGGTAAAACCCATGTTGTAATGTAGGGTTTTACTAAAAGTATTGGGAAAATAAATACATGCTATTGGTATCTTCTCAATAAAAGTCCTACAAACAATACACAAAAAATCACATTAGAGGAAGCTTGGTACGGTTGAAATTCAAATGCTAGTTATCAAGAAATTTTTGGTTCTATAAAATATGTGTTAATTCTAACCAAAAAGGGGGCAAAGCTATATACAAAGTGTAGAAAAATGATGTTTGTTGGTTACAATGAACAATCCAAGACATATAAATTGTTAGACATTGGTGCCAACAAGGCAGTGATCAACATAGATGTAATTATTGATGAAACTATAAGTACATTTAATTGTGAATCAAATCTAAAATTTGACGACATTGGATACTTAGAATATGAAAAGTCAACCAAGATGAAATATGAACAATCGCAAAAGGAACAAGAGCCATCGGGGATAAATGTACAAGTTCACATGCTAAATTGGAGAAAGAAATAACACAAAATTAGGCTAAAAGAAACATTGGTTTGGAGGGAATAACTGAAAAATACCAAAATATTATTACAAAACCATGGAAGATGTGAAGTTGGATGAACCTATGACTTGGTATCATTGACTTGAACATGTTAAATTTTCATTATCTTGGGTCATTTTCAATTCTTTTGAAACCCAAAGTTATGATGAAGCTAAAAGGCATGATGAGTGGGAAATGATCATGAACGCTAAGTATGACACTCTTGTGAAAAGTGACAGTAGGGTGTTGGAAGATCTACCTCCAAGGAAGAAAACCATTGGATGCAAATAGATTTATAGGACAAATAGAATGAATATGGTTAGTTGGACAATCATAAGGAAAGGTTGGTTGTCTAAGGTTTTTCTTAATGGGAAGGAGTTCATCATGCTAAAAAATTCACCCCAAAAATTAAACTAGTCAAAATAAGATTAATGGAAACTAAGACAACTTTCTTTGATTGAAATATTTAACAAATAGATGTAAAGAGAACATTCTTCAACAACGGTTTGTGGAAGGAAGTATTAATGTATCAATGACATGGGTTCCAAGTCATAGTTAAGGAGCATTTAATATGTAGGTTGATTAAAGTTATTTATAATATGAAATATTCTCCATACCCTAATATACAAAATTTGACAAATATATTACATGTTTTGGATTTAGAATAAGATCTTTTTATATAAATATCTATTTTAGCATGAGTGGTGATTTGGTGATTATAGTGGTTTTTGTAGATGATAATCCATGTTGGTAATGTTATTCCCAACTCCTAGGGATAACTAAGGAGATGATGTCTTGAGGCCCTTAAGTTGCATACATGGAGTACCAAGAGACAACTTGACTAGTTGTGTCCACTTGCATAGACAGAGACCCTCCTCACCACCACATCTCTAGGTTCATCACAATGGTATCCACCACATCAACTAGCTTCCGAAAGACATTGGGTCTTGGTCCATGAGGTAAAATCTAGGTATTATGGTAAGTGTCATCTCAATATTTAAGGCATTTGAGTTTGTTGCATCTATTACTGCTTTTTATTATGTAATGTTTTCTTGGACATTATTCTCTTTGACCTGTTTTACTTTGGTGGTTGACATTACACCCTAGTAAGTGGGTCACCCTTAGGGATAGGTTTTTTACTAGGAGGTCCTCTTGACGAGTCATCATCCCATTCATGTTATGAGGAAAATAATTGTATGCTATGGGGTAGACCACAACAGACATAGTGACTGCATAAATAAACTCTAATCCCAAGTATGTTATATAAATGAAAATGCTAACAAGACAAGATAAAGAGCCTACCTCGTTGGGACGTTCGATGAAGACCACCATTGAGCACGCAACTCAAAGATTTATACCTGCAACTTGTCCTCAACAACCAAGATACACAAGAATATGGTGATAATATATAATGTTAGCACATACAATAGAATAATCCATTAACATTCATAACAAATGCGCACATGGAATAATAATTCAAATATTTGTGAGATATCAATTGGACAAGAAAAGAGTATTTCTATTATTTACGGGGTGTAATGGTGAAACCTATGTATACGCATGTTGTATAATTATCAGGGAACGTATATGTGGAAAAATATGATTTTTTAGCTCTGGGAAGTACACAAGGGGACTTCAAGTCTACATAGGGAAATGGAAAGGCCATCCAAGCAAGTTGCATGGGGTGAGGAAAAAATTTCTATAACAGATGCCCCCTAATGTGTGAGGTTAGAGGAGTATCTATGATGGCCGAAATACATTATAATCCCCAAAAGTGGAGTAATGGAGACTTAGCTGGAAGAGCTAGTTTCTCCTAAGAATATTACAATCCATAATGACTTTGTACACATGGCTACCAATCTGAATTACACTACAGATTCATGTGGAAATATACCAAATAGTTTTTCATGGCCATGAATAGGAAATACAAAGTAGACACATGCCATAGGATATCATAGTCACGAACAAGGCCTAGTGGAAACCAGTCTCAAAATAAATCTGAAGATATTTGTATACAATGGAGTACAATCTGATCTCCCATGATCACTAAATTCATATAGGTATTGGTCCAATGAACAGTAGCAACAACTCAGAAAAGATGCTACTGTAAACTGATTGTCTTCTACACGATCCACCAAAGGTGCAAGTCTACATCATGTGAATAAAGAAGTTGAGGTCGAACACAATGAGACTTTGTTTGATTACCAGTCATTAAGGTATACCATAGCAAACATGATACATCCTACCGATAATGAACGTAGGTATCAAAGCACCGAGTACATTCTTACAAGTGTGAATAAAGGCATTGAGGTGAAACACTTGAAGAATCCATCGATCAGGAGACATTGATGTATTCCCAACTATCTATGGTGGGAGAACCTCCCACTGATGACTGCAAGCCTTTAGGCACTCATAGGACTCTAGGCCTCATTTCCAGAATAGATGAGCTAAAGCCGATGGAAGGAGACCTGCTGAAAGGAGAACATTAAGGCATCTCTCATCAATCAGCATGAGGTACAAAGCAATAGCTTGATGATTTGGAGGAACTTGGGTGAAGAGGATGTTCATGAACCAATGAGCCTGTTCATCTTTCACATGCACCAGATGAAAGTAGTGCACGAAAAATACCCTCTGAATAGCAGCCAATAAGGAAGAATATCGACAAAGGCGAGAAAACCACCAATAAGGATAATGGCATCTAAGACACTACATGAATCCTAATGTATGAATATATTTATTTCCATCAAACACAAGGGAAACCCCCTAGTTAGCGACCAATGAGGAGATGTTGACTGATGGGTTCAAGGTTACCTACCCATAATTAAAGTAGGACCAGGGTGAATGGTAGGACTACAACTTCATGTAATTCCGAGACACACTGAAAATATGGCCGACATGCAAAGTCAAGAGTTTTGAGAAATGGCCGACATAGGATTATAGACTTCCTTTGAACAAGAGCATGAGACATATGGAGGACTCTAGCAGCATAGACTTGATGATGAAACTTTGTGATGCAGGTGGCATCAATAAAAATCTCTATAGGGACTGGAAGAATAACCAATTGGAGGAGTAAACTCTAAGTAATGATCTCATCTTCCTAAGTTCATGCTAAACCCAAACGTTGGATGACAAGTGGACTCAAAATTTTGTGCTCTGTTCAAAAGTGACATGACTGCTGCCAATATAAGATAATATTATTTTCTCGCCCGTCTTTTTTAGTTTTTTCATAGGAAAATGAATGTTATGATACAATGGAGGAAACAAGTGTCACGAGTAAGCAACTAGTTCCAACAATGGAACATACCTATGCTCAATGCAAGGAGGTGCATGCATGGTGTGGACACTCGAGGGAATGTTTCCTCTTAGTGTACAGAGTGTCAAGCTACAAAGGATATAAATAGGGCTATGCTTGGCTAGTGACACAAATTGTTGAGGTAATAGGCTTGTAACGAGAAATCATGAAACAATAATAGGCTCAATACTGCAAGAAGGAGGATGAAATGGAATTACAACTTAACTCCAAAGAATATCCTTTTTCATAAATTTAGTCCCCTAGGCCTAAAAAAGTATAAAACAATACCGAGGAGAAATATCCAATGTTGACTAGAGTATTCATTTTTCGAAATTAGTATACTGGGTACGAAAAATGGCTAAAATTACACCAAATAGACATCCTTTCAAATCCATTTAACGAGTCTGAAAGAGTCAAGTTCACTCGACAATCTTTTCTCTTTTTTAGAGAGTTGTAAAAGAGATTAACTAAGACTCGGGGGGAGTCCCATAGGTATAAGTCCAGATGCTTGTGAGTAAGAATATGGGGTTCGAACGCAAATCATATTGAAACTATAAGGGACTCTCAGTCCTATGGAATAACTTCTACATGGGAACCAAATGGAACAAAGGTTCTAACTAGGGAACCCATGTTTGGTAAGCCTCTACCACTCAATAATGACACTTCTAGTAGCAATAAGAAGGTTTTGTGTCGCTAATAAATGGGTTTGCACCTAAAGCATACAGATCATAGTCATAGGATAATGAAAATATGAAATATGGAGTGACAACCTATCCTATATGATGGTAAAAGAAAATACCTGTTGAAGTCATGAATGGACGATATGACGCTAGAAACCACAAAAATCTTTGGACAAAACCACCAAAACCAACTCCTTCCACTGCACTATTAGTCCACTAGGTCCAAAAATTAGTATAAAATATATAAAGTGGATAAAGTTTTTCTACTAATAGTAAAAATAACCAATTTTACCATACCATTTGAGTTTTCTACTCACATAGTGCATTTCAGATGAATTTACACATGATCTTCAAGTGTTGATTGCGGGAGCTATGATCAATGGAATTGACAACTGTCTGAACCAAGTGCCCTTCCCCTCCTCTTCATTTTTAATGGTTTAAATTTTAAAATTAGGCCTAATATTTTGAGTTTAATAGGGCACAAAGTGTAAACTAGGGTGTACGCGAGCTATAGTTCATCGAGTCACGTATATGGAGACATGTACATGGGAAAAGAAAAGCCTTCATGCATATATGTGACCCTACACACAACTGTTAACATTACAGTCTGCGTACAATTCTACAAACATTTGTTTTTAATGAAATTAACTCAAAAAATGATTTTTCTTTTACAGGATGGTGCTTGAATGTAGGGAGAGGGAGCATGAGGAAGTAGATGCAGCAGTGGAAAGAGATGCATGGGCACAAAAATATCTAAAGAGATGTGGTATTTATAAAATTTGGTCTCTCAAAGGAATGAGGGCTCAAGTGAGGTTACTCCAAATGCTAATAAACTAATGGGATCTGGAGACAGAGGCCTTCATTCTCGATGGGAAACCACTGAGGATTGAAGTAGATGATATCTATTTTATCACAATATTGTCTCGTCGGGGTGAGGTGGTGAATATCAAAGCCCAAGGGGATGGGGGTGGTATGAACATAGAGGACTACATTTCCACCCACTATGTTGTAGGCACAGAGAAAGTAGGGAGCCAACTCCCCATCAGGGCGATCAAGAAACTGAGTTTAAATATCATCGTACTTGTACTTACATGGATCATGGGGTCTACCTCATTGCACCAAACATCAAGGTCACTCATGTTTTATGAAGTGGAGTGTTTACGACACACATCTTATGACTGGTGTACCTCACTGATGGCTAACATAAAGAGCCAGTTGACGGACTGCAAACAAGGGAGAAAGAGAAACTTTGGGTTTTCATCCATCTTGTATAGTTTTTTATTTGAGCAGTTTCCAGGCTTGAGCCCTAGAGTAGATATCATTCCACGCTGACTGTGCGATCGAGCCATGTCATGGTGGATCGATGTGATGAGCAGTTAGGAGGTGGTAGGGTGCCAACCCCATACAACTATGAGTTCTTTTTTTGGTGGTCTCGATAGGTTATATTCATAGACTACTACCCCTATGTTGGGATCAACTACAGAGGAGATCCATATATTCCTTTTCCACCAGGATTTGCTTATGGTGATATAGGTATGAAAGTTTTTTGAATATTTCACTTTTTTGTGTTTTTCAAAAAAAGAATAAAAAACACAAATATTTTTGTATGGTATCAAGTATTAAAAATGGCTTTGTCGTGTAGTTGTGGATCTACGATGACCATATGGATCCCCATGACATCAATGAAGGAACCATGGAGATGATCATGCAAGAGGAGATGCAGAGAGAGTGCTACAAAATGTGCAGGGGAACCTGTCTCGATTAACACATAGGATTCCTATGGTTCTGGTGGAGGATTGTTATAGTAATATTTGCCTCACCTTATACAATCTTTCATAGAGGGCCTTTTTCCATTTTGGTATGTAGAATTAGCATCCATTTTTTGATGAATCTAGAGCTAAAAATACATATTTTTCCACATGTACGCACCTTGCCTACTATACAACATGCGTATACACAGGTTTCTCCACTACAACTCACGTACATCGGTATTTGTGCAAAAAAATGAAAATGAAATGCCGAGTTTCCATGTCACGACAGGAAATATTTGATCCTTGGCCTTCCATACACTGGAATCATTCTGACTCGGCCCTTCAATTCCATTTGAAGGCTATAAATGGGCCAATTCTGAGCTATGGAGAAGAGGAGAAAGCATTCAACGTTTAGAGAAAATTTACTCTGGAGAAATTACTACTTCGTATTGAGTTTGCATCCCTTTGTCCTTTAAGTTTGAAACATTGTTCATCCCCCAAGATCTTCCCTTATTGTTGGAGAACCTCGTTGTCTCCCTTCTATGAGATTGTCTTTGGTGGAGGATTGAAGTGGTGGAGGCCCAGCTGGAAGGAACTTAGTTTTTTTGTTCTGAACCATGCCAACACGAAAGTCTGTAATGTTTTCACTTCTGTTGATCATTCACTAATAAAAATACTCCTTTCCCGTTCAATTGTTATCATGCAAATATATGATTATCATCCATGGGCGTATTTGTTATGTTTGTTATTAGATTATGCTATCTGATGTTCTAACCTTTTATATTATCACTACATGCTTGTTCTGCTTGTTTGTTAAGAACTTGTTGCAGGTATAAAGCTTTGGGTCAAAGTGCTCAATGATGGACATCATAAAACGTTTGGACGAGGTAGGCATATTTCTTATCTCTCTTGCACATTGGTTTATATAGCATATGTTGGAATTGAGTTTATTTCTACAGTCATACCTTTTTGTTGTGGTTTACCCTAGCCATAGATATTTTTTCCCTCGTAATAAAATTGGCGACCATACTGGGGATAGATCTTCTTTCTAAGGGTTGGACTACTTTTTATCCTTACATTGCTCTCTTTCCTTTTTGTTTCTTGTTGTATCACTGCTTGACAGAATTTGTTCACTCTGGGTCTGATTTTTCGGTCTTTCTCCCTTGCCTGGCCTTGTTTTAAAGCATATACATGCTTTTTTACTTGACAGTCGCATACATACGCCAGCTGTCGCACTGCAAGCTGCGTATATATGCTATGTTTTCCTGAACAGTCGCATACACCTTGTTTCCTAGCCTATTGGCTTGGTCTGGTGTTTGTTTGGTGGGATTTGATGATTGTTGAGCCTGCTTAGGTCTCTGTAGTTCCTGTTAAGCATCTCTAGGATGATAAGAAGCCTATCTGGAGTTGAATTTTTGGGTGGAATCTTTCTCATCTTTTCATTTTGATTGTCCTTATACTTTGTTGGACAACTGAGAGGGGGGGGGGGTGAATCAGTTGTCACCGTGCTTAAACAATTATGGTTCTTTTAAACGCTTTGTAGAGACACTGAATGATGATCACAATAATGCAGGGAAATAAACAATGGCACTTTCAGCATCATTCACATATATGAGAAACACAGAGACAGATATTTCCCGAGGAAACACA
>JZKD02S0025036.1:358601-386909 GCA_000966675.3 Picea glauca | reverse complement strand
GAAGCTGATAAGTGTAACTTTCTTCATGAAAATGATCTTAATGAAGAGTCAGATCTTCTATCACCATGTCATTATTATGTCATCATCTCGATAACCAAAAATGTGGATAACAATAACCCCTCCAAAGCCGGACCAATCGTAGTGGAGAACACATATAGAGGGCTTGTCTTAGGATTCCGTCGATTGCATTTTCCATAGAGCTTCATGGGTCTCGAATCCATTTGAGGTCCTCAGTTTTCTTCTGGACCACTTTATTTTGATACCCTTGACAGGTTTCGGGCTTGATACCCTTCTCATTGTGGTCTACCCGACTGTCGACTGTACCCACCTGGTGACTATTCGCGTGTTGGCAACCTAGTTGCCTATCTTTTTAGAGAGATACGCAAGTGACTGAGGGGGTATACCATGGTACCTAGGACAAACATTGGGCTAGGATTTGCAGATTATACCCAGAGGGTGCTTCCGTTTTCAAGTTGCACATGCACCGGTAAGTTGCTCTAGTGTTGGTTGTTGTAACTGTTCTTCCAACTAGTTAGTCGTTTGCTTGATTTTCCTTTAGGAACTTTTAGTGTGTGCTCTCTGCTCCTTAGTTTTCCATAGTGAGTTAGTCATTTATTTATTTGGGCCTATGACCTAGGGTGGTTTACCACCCACTCCGCTAGTTGTGAGGAATGTTTGGTTTTCCGCTCAGAAACGTGGAGCCGCCTCTTTATAGGCATTGTTTTGATACCACTGGTTTGCTAGAGTCAGTGTGTGAGGCTTTTACAGACTTGAACGATCCTGCAAGGGGAGAACCTATGCATAGGATCTTCATGGACAAAGTTCTCGACAATACCAACCAAGGAACCCCTTCGCAAGAGGATTATTGTGCTTTTCCTTTTTTGGGAAACGTTGGTGTCCCTTTGATGGCCACTTTGTACATTCCTGGATTGAATGTGGAACTACTCGTTTGGTTGGGTACCATTCCAAATGTCCTGAATGCTATTGACGCTTCTTAGTTGAGCACCCTATGTCATGGGAACCATGTTGATGCCCCTTCATCAAAAAAGTCTTCTCCTCCTCCTTCTCCCGCCCCTGGTGAAAGTACAGTTACTAGTAATCGGAAGCCTAAATGAATTAGAAAGAGGAAGAATAGGAAGAATAAATCACCAACCTCTGCGAGTCATGTTGAAGAGAGGTCCTCAACATTCCTAAGTCATGTTTAATACCAACACCCAACCTCTGCAAGTCATGCTAGGGGAAAGCACCCAACCACTGCTAGTCACGCTGGGGGAAAAAGTCTAGTCCCTTCTAATCATACTGGCAATAGGTCTGTAGCCTTTGCGAGTCATGTTATCAATCCTTCACCAACCTCTGCAAGTCATGTTAGAGACGTGCAACCAATCACTACTATTCATGCTGGGGGCATTGATTCTATTGGGAAAACTAGACGGATAGGACGTAAGCCTAAGTTCCCTTGTAATCTTTGCAAGGGAGATCACCTTACTCATTTATGTCCTGACATTCCAGAGGTACAAAGATTGTGGGCCCTATCTGCAAGATTTTCTGATTCTGAGTCTTCTAAGGTTTCCTCACAATCTAGTCAACCATTGGTTGTGAAAGTGGTCATGTCGATGTAGTCATCGACTGATCCCACTCCTATTTTGAGGGGTGAGGTGCCTTTATACCTTGTAGTCTCTCAGCCTATGCAGCCATTGGCTGAGAAAGTGGTCATGTTGATGCAGTCATTGGCTGATCCCACTCCTCTTTTGAGGGGTGAGGTGCCTTTAGACCTTGTAGTCTCTCAACCTATGCAACCATTGGCTGAGAAAGTTGTAATGTCGATGCAGTCATCGGTTGATCCCACTCCTCTTTTGAGGGGTGAGGTTCCTTTAGACCTTGTAGTCTCACAGCCTATGCAACCATTGGATGAGAAAGTGGTCATGTCGATGCAATCATCGACTAATCCCACTCCTCTTTTGAGGGGTGAGTTGGCTTTAGACCTTGTAGTCTCTCAGCCTATGCAGCCATTGGTTGAGAAAGTGGTCATGCCGATGTAGTCTTTGGCTGATCCCACTCTTCTCTTGAGGAGTGATGTGTCTATCGACTATGTTTTTATCATTTCCAGTTCAGGATTTTTAGAACAAGGGGGCATTTCGCTCATTCCGAGCACACCCCATCCATGCCCTAGGATGGTTTCCTTTGATTGGAATGACCTTGTTGAGCCTCGTCTTCCTTCCTCCACACCCTTTCAAATAAGGGTTGAAGTTAATTCAACAAACATTTATCGATGTATTGTGGATGAAGGAGCCTCTGCAAGTATTTTATCCTCCTTGGTTTGGAAAGTTTTGGGTTCTCCCAAGCTTGTGTCTGCTTCACATGAGCTGTTGGATTTTGACAGACATCTTAGTGAATGTTTGGGGATTCTTCCTCAATTGCCTATCTCATTAGGAGGTAAGATTGTCCGTGTCGATGTTATAGTGGTGCAAGGCCCATTAGATTTCAATATGCTTCTCGGGCGTGATTACGTATATGCTATGAACGTTGTGGTATCTACGCTCTTCCGGGTGATGCATTTCCCTCACAATGGAAGCATTGTCACTATTGACCAGCTGGCATCTGATAATCACCGTCCTTATTCAGCGTTAGTTCAGGCTGCCCCTTTATGTGTTCCTAGTGTTCGTGTAGACTCCACCCCACCACAGGTTAATTATGTGGTGTCTTATCCTCGGTGTTCAATTGCTTCTGAGCAGGAACCTGTGCAATCATGTTTTCCTTCTCGAGACTTGGAATCCACAATTGATCCATTGGTTTATCTAATGGGGGCATGGGAGCCCTTACTTCCCCCTTTTGATCCAAGTGGGCTTGAGTACCCTTCTGAGTCTAATCTCGTTGTTTGTAGATCCTCAAGCCCTCTTGCTTGTGATTATTCGCTGATAGACTATACCAGTCCTGTCGAGAACCTTCATCATCATATGGAGTATGGTCAGTTTAATTCACCCTTTGGGACTGTCGACCCTTGCTTGTGTGATTTCTCAGATTTTGAATTTCCTTTAGATGAGGCTATCCTTGAGGCCATGACTACAGTTTCTATACCGCGGGAGGACTTACACCGTGGTTTGTGTTTTCTTCCCTTTTGGGAGACTTCCCAAGTTGACTATCGAAGAGACTCCTGGTCTGAGCCTAGCAGCAAGCTCTACCTAAACCAGTTTCATACATGAGTTGTAGCCCCCACAGGTCTTCTTTTAAGCCCTTTTCATAACCTCTAAACATGAAAATATTGTCGAGCGATCTTGTGGCCTTTCACGCTCGTTAAACTGAAATTTGAAGTCACGTCTATCCGGTGGTAGTTTACCCCTTTTTCGGTTCGGATGGTCAACTGTACGAACAAAGGTATACTCTAGAGGCCTCAAATCTCTAGAAGAGTATTCTCAGATATAATTTTAACCCTTTTTTGGGTCTGAGAGACTAAATTTACGAAAAAGGAACCCCCACGGAGTCCATAGTTAATCTCTTTATAGACTCCCTAAAATTGAAATGATCGTCGAGTGACCTTATTCTTTCACACTCGTTAAAATGGTCCAGAAGAACATTCCTGACGGAGTCCATACTTAAGCTTTTTTCAGACTCCTTAAAAATGAAAAAATTGTTGAGTGATCTTGTCTTTGTCACACTCGTTAAAATGGTTTTGAATCGACGTCTTTTCGGTGCTAATTTACCCCTTTTTCGAACCAACTAGACTACCTTCGAAAAAGGTACCATAGTGGAGTCTCCTTTTATGTTTCTTTAGACTCTCTAAACATGAAAAATGATCGAGCTTACCTTCTCTGGGATCGTTAAACTTACATCGAAGGACGTTGATGCAGATGCCACCTCTGCCTCAACGGAGTCTCTGTGCGACCTCCCAGTCTTAAGGATCATTCAGTTTCTTTTATGAGCCGAAGCGGCTCTTTTTTACTCCCTGCTGGAATCTCCAATTATCGATCCACAGGTCCTTTTCAGAAGCTCCCTTGTGCGAACAACACTAAGCGTGAGATCCACCTTTCTCAAGCGACCACAACACTATGACCAAGGCCCAATTCCAAAGTCTCTTGTTGCAACCTTGCGATCTCTTGAGTTTGTGAGTCGAAGCTCTTGACTCCTCCTTCCCAATCTCACAATACCTGAGATCACGAAATGGGTATAGCTCCCTTTTGTCAATGCGCTTTGCGCGTGACCGCCAGTTAGGCTAAGCGCTAGCTCCCATCATGACTTCGCAAGTCGAAGGGTTGAGCCTTCGTGCTCTTCCCGTGCGAACCTCCGAGACTTGAAAGTCAGCCAGGGTTGACCTTCCCTTCACACTTCTCGCAACTCACCACTTTGCGAGTTGTAGCGATGAGCTCCTGTGCTCTTATCCTGTGAATCCCCAAGAAGCGAGAAGTCAATGGAGTGTTGACTCCTTTCTCTAGGCAACGCGTGTTCACCTGTCAACCATGCGGCCCCACCTTGTGGTTCTGCCACGTGTTCCTTTGTGCCTGGATTTTGGCACTTCGCGACTTCTGATGTCGAGAAGAGTCCTCTCAACCTTCGAACCTCCAAATGTGCAATGTGCGATGAGGCTCTGATCCAATGGTCCTCCCTTGACCTAGATCCAATGATTATCCTTTCTCCTCACGATTTCACAACTTTGCAACTTGGAGCACCCAACCTTTGGGCTCTCACCTTATGAACCTCTGAGTTCACGAGATCCATTGATCTCTGCCACCTGTCCTCCTCAGACAGACGGTCCTAATCCTCTTCGTGATTTTAATACTTGCAAAGTCTAAGCACTCACCTCTGTGAGTCCCTGTGCCTGAATCTCTGAAACGGATGATTCCGCGACATGTGTCCTCCCGCAGATGGACGGGTCAGATATATTTTGCAGTTTCACAGTTTCTCATGTCGAGTGCCCAGACTCTCATCCTTTGGACTCCCAAACTCTTGAATGCCGAAATATCGATACGATACTCCTTCGAGACTTTTGCTCTGCTTACGAGGGTTTAAACCTCGAGCTCCTCTCGACAGATCTAACAGTTGTCGGCTATTCTGAGCGAGATCCAATGGCTCAGAATCTCTTTGGCTCTTGCGCTCCTCCACTGCTCCCTGGACGTGAAAACCTTCAATGGTCCAGATCTCTTCGGAGCATCCGACGACAGCTATTGATCCTCCTAAGCTTCTGCACTTTTCTTCCTAGACTTGGAAAAATTTTCAAAGGTTCAAAGGCTTCGACCTTTGTCTTCTTTCCTCCGCGAGCTCCATGACTGGAATCCTCACCTGCGCGTATAGTAACACTGTCCCTCGTGAGCTTTTCTCCCGAATCCTCAAAGGATTCTTAGACTCCTACACTTATGCAGTGTCTTTGCACCCAAAGTGTTGTCTCTTCTGAGTTTTCCTATTACTCAGAGTTCTAAGGAAACAAATCATTTTTCCCTTCTCCTTCAGATGGAGAACTTGGATGCCCTCCTGGTTGTCCTTCACTCAAGAAACCTCTTGCTGAGTGCTCAGGGTGTTCAGCAACCCTATGAAGATCCTTTAGTGGATTCTTCTTCAAATTTACAGAACTCAAAGAGTTCTCTTCCTATGCCTGTCTGCACACTGACTCAATGCCCTCCTGGCAGAGTTGTACAGAACTCCTCAAAGCTTCTATCTTATGTGCACTCCTTGCACTGGCTCAATGCCCACCTGGCAGAGCTTTACAGAACTCACAGAAGAGTTTCTGTCTACAACTATGTTTCACCTTTACAGCCTTACCTTCTGAGGTATTCATCAACCCCAAAGACCTTCCCCAAGTTGATGATTTCAGCTACTCTGCCCGCCTGGCACGTCTTTGTCTGAATCCGCAGAGTTCAGAAGTGCTTCTGTGCACTAGTATTTAGAGTCCACAATAATCTATCATGCCCTGCTAGCATGAAACCACAAAGAACCTCTCAAGCCTGAAAATCAAACAACTCCCTGCAAATGCAAACCTACAGCATACATCTACAACATAAACAGAACACACAAAAGACATTCACACAACACAGAATTCATGTAGGAAAAACTGCTCTAGATTATATTAATGATAATGCATGTTTTTGCAAGGGTGTTCTCGAGCTCAAACTTTAAAAGAGTCTCATCTCTTGCTCTTCTGCTCTTTCCTATTACAATTCTCACAAAATGAGATCGTAATTGATCTTTTACATGAGGGGGCTCTTCAAGCACTTCCCTCCACACTCACCTACCCTGTTCAATTACATTGAATGGATTGTCTAGTCCACAAATCGGATCTAGATCTCAACCTTCAAACATTAAAGGCCTACCTACTTCTATGCATGTGCAAAGCACAGCCTCACGGCTCAACAGCCTAAAACATTTAATTACATTCAATTTCAAAACTGAAATCGAGGGTTGTGCCTCTCTTCAACCTCGAATGCACACACTGACGTGGTTGGCTGGCTGGCTGGATGACGTGGATAGATGCTCATGCATCAGAAATTACCATTGTGTGTCTTATTAATCTCATTTGCATACCCACGTCTTTGGCCTAATGCCGACTCCATGTTGCTCTCAACCAAACCATCTAAATCATGCCTTATATGCAAGCCTTGTAGCACTTTACATTTGCATCTTGACACCTTTGTCCCCAGGAGGGATTTTTTTCAAGAGTCCTTGCTTTGAACATCAGTCTTGTCCTTGCGCCTCGAACTCATATGTTTGTGACACTCATTCCTCCTTTGTAACATAACATTCTTTTATTCTTTTTCCAAAATTATTGAAAAAGAAAAAAAAATCAAATATACCCCAAAAAGAGGAAGGGAAAAGTATTTTCTTTATATTGGCAGCACAATGAATCGCCCTTGGATAAAGCACATCCTTTTGTTTGTTCATCAAGCCCTGGGATTTAATATGACCTTAGGAAGTTGTTATCGCTACATAGAGTTGTGTCCTCCTCTGTTTGGTTATTCTTCCAAACATATGGAGAGTTTGCATTGCCTCCTGCCTCGTGAACTTATGTTAATGCCATGTTGCCTGAGTCTCATCATCTGTCGTGCTATTTTCCAAGGGAAGTTTTTACCAAGCCTGATTCGACCCCTCTGCAGTGTGTCTCTTTTCCTCATGGTCAGCCATCCCCAAAGTCCAATCAAGTCTTTGTTCGAAATGAATGAAGCCTTCAGTCTGATCATCAAGATCCTCTAGTCCATGCTCGACAAGCCATCGAATACCTCTGGGTAGTGAATTTGTACACTCATATTACACTCCTACTCAAGTTTTGAATATTTTGAAGTTGTTTCTTGAGCTATGAAGACCTCATCTCCAGCCATCAGGCCTTATCAGCTTCTAGAAGATGGATACTATACATCTATATCTTTTTGATTTCGATATGTAGCTCTGTTGTGTATTGCTCGTGGCTACACTTTATATAGTTATACGACATGGTTCTACAGTGTATTTGATTGGTAGCCATGATTGTATTTCATTCTGAGCATGGGTATGCCTGCCTCAACAAGACAATTGTTATTTTGTATATGGCACCTCCCAATTACTGGTCCCTGGGCTCACTTGTTTGGAACGTTGGTGAAGATTGATAATGTATTTCAGCCATGAGATGCTCTTCTGACCTCACACATTAGGGGGCATCTGTTATAACCCTAATTTGCACCAGACATGCTTACCTGGCATCAGGCCATCTCAAATTCCTTCTTTGACAAAACACTACTGAACAACTCTTTTTAAAAATCCCCTTTATAAAGGCCCACGCACCCTACTCCATTACTGCACGTGTGTACACATTAGCTGACCAAAGACATCCCGCGTGTACCTACAAAAGCATGAAAAAGGGAAAGTTGTTGACATAACACACAACTTTGGGTAAGTTAACTAAAACTTTCAGCCATGCATGGTCGATCATTCAACCAAATACCTAGCTCCTTCTAGTCTATAAAAGAAGGGGTATGGGTCCCATTTGAAGGGAGGAAAATCGTAGTAAAGAAACTATACCCAATTGAGCATTCCCTTTGTCCCAACCTTTAGCCATCCTTGTGCAAAGAGAAGTATAGAGCAAAGCAGTTGGAAGACAGTTGAAGAGGAGCCCAGGACCAGTTGAAGAGGAGCAGTACCGACCACATATTGTAAGTTTACTCTTGTGAATATTAATATGAAAAGTAATACTTTTCCCGTCCCACCATATCATGTGTTCAATTTGAATATTTATTTTATAAGATTGTCACAACTAACCCAACAATTAGTATATGAAATGCAGGTTTGTAGCTCTCTGTGTGTTCATGTGTGTATGAAGGTCATCTTTGGGAGGAGGCTTGCAATCAAAGAGTGAGTGAAAGCGAAGGGATCGACATCAAACGAAGGACTTAAGGTAGAGTTATCAAATCTTGTTTATACCTTTGTATTGCATGATTGTGGGGTTTTTGTTGGGAGAATAGGAGAAAGTAGAGGCCTTTGAAATGGTCATTTTCTGAATGCATGATTAGAGCCCTTAAATGCTAAGTCCATAGGAGGGATTCCCACCCAGAACAATAACCATGTTTGAATGCCCAAAGATCCTTATGAGTGATCAAGGAACAAATTTCATAAATAAGACAATTGAAGCCCTGACTAAAGAATTTGTAGTCCACCATTAGAAGAGCACGCCATACCATCCAAAAGCAAATGGGACAGTTGAAGCATTCAACAATATTTTGGAAACAACATTAACAAATATTTGCAGTGTGAACAAGGATGACTGGGATTTAAGAGTACATGCCGTGTTATGGGCTTATAGGACCTAAGACCACTTGCAAGAAACTAACGACGCAGACCCCTTTCAAGTTAGTTTATGGTCTTGAAGCTATTGTTCTAATGGAATATTTGGTACCAAGCCTAAGAATTGCTTCCTTTATAGATATGGATGACACCAGAGCTATTCAAGAGAGGCTTGCACAGTTGGTTGAACTTGAGGAAGATAGATTCATTGCAGGATTCCATCAGTAGGTTCAGAAGGAAAGAGAGAAAGCATATCATGACAAGCACATCAAGAAGAAGGCTTTCAAGCAAGGTGATCTAGTGTTGGTATATGAAATTAAGTTCCTAAAACACCCTGGGAAGTTTGGAACGCATTGGCTTGGACCATATGAGATCGTCTATGTTACAGAGGGAGGAGATACACAACTAAAGAAATTTAATGGAGAATGGAAGGAAGGACTAGTGAATGGGAGTTGGCTGAAGTTGTACTATGACAACCAGTTGCCTTGCAGCTCTCAGTAAAATCATGAAGAACAGGGTCTAGGTACCAGGTGCAATTGAAACTAGGTACCAAACACAGAAAAGACAGTCTACACAGGGAAGGAAGGGAGGCATTAAGAAGAAAGAAAAGTCTGCACTGCACGATCTACAGTCGAAGAAACACAGAAGCATCAAGATCTGAAGTGCCTCAGAATGAGTGACAGGTGAGTGTTGGGGGCCTGTTGGCCCTGGGTTATGGAAGGAAGTGAAGATCAAGGAAGAAAAGGGAGAAAGAGAACTTATTGAAAGACACAGTAACTGATACTAGTTTAAAGTGAGCAAAAGAGAATAAAAGATGGAGCGAAGCCTGAGAAAGCAAGCCGTTGGAAGAGGAGATCGAGAATGATGAGTCAGAAAGAAAGAAGGATCGGGGACAACTCAACAAGCAGGGAAAGCCACCATTGGATGCTTTGGAGCACAACATGAGAAGGAAAGAAAGACAGGTTGGTGAAGCCCTGAAAACATAGGTCAAGTTGACCTAGGGTTTTAGACACCTAGGGTTTTGGTATCTAGGGTTTTGACACCTAGGTTTAGGCCTAAGGATGTTGGTGAGCTATTTTAATGCATAAATAAAGGTCAAGAGGATCCGGGTTGGGTTGGTACAAGTTGGTATGATGTTGTTGTTACTATTATTGTGAGTGAGTATTGTATTGTAAGAGATAAGTGTTGAGTGTGAGAGTCTTACGGTATTGTAAGATCTTCAGCTGGGTGTGAAGGTCAAGTCCTGCAGCTGAGTGCGTGTTGTGAGTGGGAAATCCCTCTACGGATAAGCACTTAGGGTTTAATTATGCATGCAGAAAATACCTAAAGATTTCTACTTTCTACCGTCGTCCCAGACCTAATCCCCATTATTATTAAGAAAATACTTCGTTAGGAAGATCAAGTGAGCATACCTTATTTTGGGAGTTTGATGTAGATCCTTCCTCACACTCGATCGCTTTTTGATTGCAAATCTCCTCCCAAGGCTGACCTACATTCACACAAAACAAACAACAAACTCCACATGAATTTGATATATAGATTAATGGGTTAGAGATTCAATAAACAAGTATGCAATAAACCATGAAACCTCATATGGTGGGACGGGAAAAGTATTTATTTATTATTAACTTCAAAAAATCAACTTACAATGATGAATCTGGTTGTTGTTCCATGAACATGGTATTGGGCTCCTCTTCAACTGTCCTCCAAATTCTTTGCTCTATATTTCTCTTTGCACAAGGATTGCTAAAGGGTCGGGACAAAGGGAATACGCAATCGGGTATAGTTTCTTTACTATGATTCTCCTCTTCCAAATGGGACCCCTAACCCTTCTTTTATAGGCTAGAAGAAGCTAGGTATTTGGACGAACTCTTGGCCATGCATGGCCGGAAGGTTTACTTAACTCACCCAAATATATGTGTTTCATCGACAACTTTCCTTTTTTTGTGCTTTTGTAGGTACATGCGGGTTGTTTTGGGTCAGCTAGCGTGTACACACATGCAGTAATAGAGCAAGGCATGTGGGCCTTTATAAAAAGTGTTTTTAAGAAGAGTTGTTCAACAATGCTTTGGAAAAGAAGGAATCTGAGATGGCTTGATGCCAGGTAAGCATGTTTGGTGCAAATTAGGGTTATAATAGTGTGCAGGAAGGGGAGAGAGAGAGAGAAAGAGAGAAAGAAGAAGAAGATCTGCTAGCTGAGAGCGCAGACAAGAATTGCATGCTTTGTTATAATATATTATAGCACAGTTTTGTGGACATAGACCTAGAGAGAGGGTGAACCACGTATATATTGTGTCATATGTGTATGATAGATGCTCTGATCTATGTCATTGTTATTCTATTGTTGCATTGTTGTATCAGATCTGATAGATAGATGTGCCTGATAGATCTGCGTTGCTAAGTGAGTTGTGCATATTATTCTGTTTTGTAATAGATCCACTTGATATTTACCTTAGTTGTATAAATCTCTGTCTTGCAACCCCCTCATAGCTACTTTGGGTGAGACTGCATCTGCTTCACAGGTGCTACTGAAAGGGCCAGTAATTAGGGCTTATTGGTGCACTCTTAGAGTTGAACCTTGGTTCTGCCCCTGTGCCAATAGTTCCTCCAGGATCCTTTTCCCTTGAGTCCTCTTCAGCTCCTTGGTTGTTGCAATGGGAGAGTGATTCATATGCTTTTTCTTCTGATGATATTTTCCAATGACCTTTCCTAGGATTCTTGTTGTGTTTTGACTTCTTCTTTGCTAGCATGGTTTCTTCAATAACTGGTGTAGCCTTTAGTGGAGGTGATTCTCTTATGAGGTCGATTGTGCATTTATTTTTTGGAATTGGTTATTTTCTAAGGTCGGGTCAAATCAATTTCGACCGACGTGTGGTCATTGGTGTCAATTGACTGGTCCTTTGTTCTTGTTGTTCCTCGATCCTCTATTTATTTCTGAGTCCTTGTTTCCATTTTTTTTTCAAGGGCAGATTTTGTTTTCCTTATGTAACACCCTTGTTTCCCCCATCCTGTAAATAATAATAATTTATGATTTCCATGCAATGGATTTCAAATATTGTAAATTTATTATTGTTTAATTGTAAATGTCGAAAGTTTATTGATGGGTGAATCCTTAAAGTACAATCCATGATATCACTAGTGGAATGAGATGAGGCTCTAATAAACTAACCTCAAGACTTATTCATATTATTTCCATTAGCCTTGAATTCAAGAAAAATCAATTAATGAGGGAGGTTGGTAGTTGAACAATCAACCACCTCAATGAATGGAAGTATGGAGGGTTGTTAGAAGGGGGGGGAAGTTGTCAACTAGAGGACAGTAGGAAAGATCACTTGGGGTCCTCAGGATTGACCCACAAGTTTCCTTATGAAAAAATAAGCATAAGGAAATGTGTAGAACCTATCGACGTCATGCATGCAAGAAAATAACATGGGAGGGGTCTCTGAAGAGGGATCCACTAAAAGATAATGCAGGACTACGTGCAATGAAAAGGATTAGAGACATCATGGAAAAATCTAAAGTTGGAGCATAGAAAACCCAGAAAACCTAACCTGAGCTTAGAGGGTCACAAGATTTATGTTGGGAAGGCATCTAATAAACCTTGAATAGGCTTGGGATAGGTGGGTGTAAGGAAAATATCTACCAAGAGTAGAGTGATGGAGAGTGATATTCAAGTCTTATTGAGAACCTGAAAGAGATTTCCTAGTGGTATCATGGCTTGGCACGAGGGTGGCCATAATGCTAAGAGTGAATTCATTTGATCCTACAATTGGGTGGAAAGGAAAACTCCCACAGTCAGTTGGTCGACTATCAACTGTAATAGATAAGTATTTTTCTACCCTATATAATTAAAATATAACTTAAAGCTGAATTTTCTTGTGAATGATTTAGGGACATGCATGCTTGTTTGATGATTATATGGGTTATTTTATAATATGGGTATTTGATATATTGATTACAAGTTAGAATACCTACTATTAAACTTGTACATAAGTTGTTATATACAATTTTTGTCATGGGTTTTTTACCGTTGTAATTATCCTTGAAATTTTGTTGCCAAGATTTGGTGTTTTTGTCATGGTAATGACTGCGGGAATTATACTTGTACATAAAGCACTGCGAGAACTATGTAGAATGGTACAATTATGGGAATGCATAGAGTCTGTGTAAATATGGTGTCTATATGGCCCTTACTAGTGTATACACACATACACATATATCTATATATTGTATATATACATACTACTATTGGCGTTATGTATATCTATGCACATATGCAAAGATTTTCCCATATGATTCACTGTTATCAGAGATGAAATTATGGATTGATGCAGTTTATATTGGGCTAGAGATATCTTGTAATGGTATGGACTATTCATAGTCTGAAATTTGCATTAAAACTGATAAGAGGGAAAACCTTATCCTACCTAAATAGGAGGTGTTATTTACTTGAAGGCTTGGTAAGCCTTATACTTCCCCTCGAAGAATTTCAAAGCCACTAATCCATAATCATATTAATGAATTAAATATATCTTATGTTTTTCCTTGGATGGATCACAGTCATCGATTTGGCATGGATTTTTTATCCTGGTCGTCGACCGAGGTCCCTCTGATGAGAACTTGCGAAGGATCCAAAACCATTAACATTCGTTGGATCCATCAGAGAAACTCTCATAGGACTTGTGACCTTTGATCGTAGTAGGGGCATCGGAGTAGCCAAGGAATATGGTGTTGTGATGAAATAAACTCCAAGAAGCCTTATCCATTGTTATATCTATTGGGATGTAATCAAGTAACCTCAAATATAGATCAATGGGAGAAAGTATCTAAGTTTGGTCGAGGAAAAAGGGGTATGTCACGATTTATGTTACATTAATGGAGAAAGATTATGTGTATGATGGGAACACATGATGACCTATAATTGGTTGAGACAATAGAGGTAATTTTCCCTCATGGAGTTCAAACCTTAATAAGTTCTCTAATAGGGGGAGTAAGTTTGTAGGCTACAGAAAAGGAATGGCGGGTGTAAAGTGTAAGCAACAAACTTAGAAGCATGACGGGTTCATGGAGATTGGAAAGGGGAGATGAATGGGTCTGCGAGTCCACCAACCCACTAACCCAAAAAAATCACAAAATAATCTAAGTATTGAGTGTTAGAAGAGATCAAAGGGAGGTACATAATTGTATGTTTGCAAGTCCATCAATCTGTGTAGGTGAAAAAAAAATGGTTAAGTGTTGAGACTTCTCGGATGAACTTATAAAGGGGAGGTACAAAATTGTACATCCTTGAGTCTGCGTAGGTGGAAAAATGGTTAAGTGTTGATACTTCTCAGATGAACTTATGAAGGGGAGGCATAGAATTGTGCGTCTATGAGTCTACGAGTCCATGAGTCTACAAATGAAAAAGAAGCTAAGTGTTTGTGGCAGGTTCATTTGAAGTATGAATATATACCATGAGACCGCAATATCGTCACCCATGAATCCATGAATATAGTAAGGTGAATAAGTATGGTAGAATACATGGGCCACAGAAAGGAAACATGTAGGGTGGATGACACGACTTTCCAAAAATGTAGCTAGGATGCCATTAGGACGACATATGTCCATTACTAATAGGATGACAAGTTGAGTGGGGTTCCACCATGGCAGGATAGGCTAGTGCCACATCAGGACCTGGGTTTTTCCATGTCAGTTGGCATGGACAAAGAAACATGAGATGGATTTCATGTGACAGTAAGAGAGATGTTGTCTATGTAAAACCAAGAACCTAGGGAGGTCATAGATTTCATTCTAGAGCTCAGTTCTGAGTGAAATTACTGACCTTGGAAAGCTCTTGACGAGCAGAAGAGGATGGAACTATGATAGAGAATACTTAAGGTTGTTAAGAGAAGTGAAAATTTAATACCCCATACCTTAAAAAGGTACTTAGGGGGTCGGGTCCATTACACCTTGCTTCATCCTTCTTTGCATTTGATATTGCCATCATTTCTTGTAATTGAGGGTCGACGCTTGACTTTAGGATATTCTGGGTTACTGCTTGATCGTTTTCTCTCTGTTGTGTCTTCCTAGTTATCCTGTTTGTGAAAAAATCTCTTTTTCTTTGATTAAAGGGTCCTTAAAATTTAGAGCTATATATGATTTGAATGTTTGATTCCATATGATGTCGATGTCATCTGGTACTGTTGAAGCCTCAATAATTTGCTTTCCCATGCTTTTTTTCTCCTATTTTTTTTTCGTTGTTGGAATTTGTTTTCCTTGGGGATTGGTTGCAATGTAGAGATTTTGTAGAAAGGGAGTAGTATATATAGTTGCTTCCATTTATTCTTCTTGTTCGCCATCATTTAGTAGTGTAATGAGAGACAAACTATCATTTAGTACCTCTAGGGGAATCTATGTTTGATACCCCAATTGTCTATCAAGTTATTCAAAAATCTGGAATTTAGTTGGCTAGTAGTCCAATTCTGTTGGTGTTGGTCCCCTGCTGATGCTCGACAAAATTTTGGTGTAGTTGAGGCTTAATTGAATGTGAGATCTTGGTGGTAAGGCTCAATGAAATTTTTTCTCCACTCTCCATTTAAGGGAAACATTCTTTACATGGTCAACCCAATATTTGAAAATTATCTCTGCAGGGGGCGAGTCTGAAGATTCGATTACTCCCAATGCAAAGGAAGTATAGTTATGCATGCTCATGTTCCATTTTGATGTGAATGTGGGTTCCCTGACCAAAACTACTTGGCTCATGGCTAATCCAAATTAAGATTGAAGGGAATGCGATAGCCTTGCTTCTCTCCTGGAAGTCCTGATAATTTCTTTATATCACTGTGGCTACGCATTCTGCTCACTTGAACTAGGATCTATAGTTCAAAACTTGACCAATTGGTTACAACATTGTGATATTTACATATGAAGATTGACCCACAAATATAAATCATAGAGAAATTATAATGCAAATCCATTTAGCGGAGGGATCAATGACTTTGTTGATCAGAAGCCCTTTTGAGTTTTTGGTTGTCATCCCATCTATGAGGATTTGAATCCATTCATTTGTATTTGTAGTTTTAGGTATAGGTGTACCTCCATGGGGTATTCCAATTATTCTGTGGATGAGTCCTCTAGTGATTTTGACTGGGTAATTTAGCCATAGGGAGTCGTTGTAATATCAGCTGATAAGATACTTGGAAACCTCTTATTAACATCCATTGAATTTAACAACCTGCGACACGCCTAGGATATGTTTGATTCCCACTTTTTCAAGAAGATTTGTTTCCTCTTTCCATTTTCCTTCTTCCATCCCCTGTGCAGTAAATTTATGTTAGTGTCATGACCAGTCAAGTTCTTCCATTCTTTTGGCACATATGTTTTGCAATCGTACTTCAAGCTTGGTTTCCCAGTTCATGAGTCTCCCACCATATGGTTTCTTGGACAATGAAGGAATCTACTAGACCTTTTATTCTTCCTTGTTCCCTTACTGACTTGGAGACTTCGTCAACATGTCTCGACGGAGAAATTTGTACATTAAACCATGAGGAAGTTATTGTGTATGCATTAGTTGGTATTAATGTTGGCATTTGTTTTAATTTTCTTTCAGCAATAGTAGGGATTGCATGAATCGAGAAACATACTCTAGATCGTTTGATAGGTATTGCCTCTGTTGACAAATATTCTTTGGCTTGCATTTCATAATTCTCCATCTACCAGTTGTACAGTTCAGTATCTTAATTTTGGCCTATCGACAATGGAGATCTGACTAGTATTTCTCCTTCAATGTTAGGTTCGACATGATATTTTTGTTCATGCATTACCTGGTATATTCGATGTGCTTCCTAGGCCTCATCCTATGTCTTGACCCATGGATTTCCTTCTTTTGGGTCTAGGGGGATTATGATATTTTTTTCTCTTCCCTTCAGCTTGATCTGGTCTCTTTCTAAATATATTGTGGCTTTCATGTTCTGGAACCAATGTCTTCTAACTAGCGCTAGGTAAGAAGGAATGCATTCAACCAGGTTTACAACTTCAAAATTAACTCTTCTTGGAATTCACATTATAGAAGTGATGACACTTTTGAGAGTGTCAATTAGTTCAATGAATCTTTGATCTCCTATTTTTAAGTATTTCATTGTCGGTTGTAGCAGGGGTCTTCCGAGTTAGACCTGTGTTTCTTTGGGAAGGATATCCACTTGTGATCCAAAATCGACCACGACTTGTTTAATCATGCGGCCAATGACTTCTAAGTCAACTTGAGGTTCAAAGTCGTTCATGGTTCTATCTTGAGACAATTTCCTTACACTTTTTACTGGTCTTTGATTGTCTTCATATTCTCTCAATATGTTCAATAGGTCGATAAGGCGTCCTACTGATTGATTTTGTTTTAGTAGTTGTAAGAATTCCTCAATGGTGGTGTTTGACATACTTTCTCGTCCTTTATTTGGTTTTTCCCAGTCGATATTTTTAAAGAAATTTAGTGCTTCTTGCATTATCCTTTCTTCTTTGTTGGGGTCAGGATATGGAACTATGTTCCCTTGTTGATTTGGTGCCTCCGGTTAGTTATATTTACCCGCTCCCAATCTTGTTACCACATGGAGAGTTTTTTAATCCATAATATCTTGTTTCGACATTGTATGTAAAAGTTTTACATTTCTATTGGTCGTGAATTTTTCCATCACAATTGGGAAGTCCTCTAGGGAGTGACATCATACTCTGCAAATCTTACAAAATTTTATATTGGTTCTATCTTTTATCCGGAAGTATGGACTAATGTGGTCTTATTTCCAACAATTAAAGTAATAATATCATCCTCGACCACATCCTCTTCCAAAGCTTCCTTGTCCTCCTCTACCTCGACCTTTGTATCCTCCTAGACCTTGACCTCTATAACCATTTCCCTAATCGACATATTGATCGATTTCTTATGTATGGTATACTGAGTGGGTATTTGTTCTATTCTTACCATTCATGAAACATTCTTGGGTGGAATGATTATTCTCTTTGCAAATGTGGCACCACTTGGAACTTACATTTCTTAGATCATGTGGAAAATCTCTAGTTGCATGATCAGTCAAGCTTTGGAATATGTCACAATAAGTTTTGATCTATATATGCCTAACTACTAGGTCTAAGGCATCAATAAATTTGCAGTACTCTCTAGTGTGACCTTCACTAGATAAATGGTACACCATATTTCACTGTGAGCAAGTGATATGTTTTTAATTGTGTGTTGTAGCTCCGTGATCTTGTATTCCAGTCTTCTTTTATCACTTTATTTGTTAACCAAGCCTTCATCATCCATTTAAATCCTCTAAGATTTTTTGAGGATTTCTTCACATGTCAAAAGGTCATATATCTGTGATGGGGCTATGATATTTTGTAATAGTCCCTCTACATACCATTGTACTAGTAACTTTTCGTCAATTGCATGCGATATTTGACTTAGTAAATATTTGAATCTATTGCCATACTCGTGCACATTATTTCCTGGATTTTTCTTGATTTCCTTAAGTTTTTGTGCTACCAGGTGACTTATATCTTGTGCCTTGAAGAATGAGAGAATTTTTTTTCTTTATTTCATATTTCATAAAGGTTTTATTGTTGGTGAAATTAAAAAACTATGGTAAGAGCCCTAGCTCAAAGTGCACCTCCAAATTGGACCATTTGTTTTTATTCATCAATTATATCAGAAACATCCTAATATTTATCACACATGAACCAACATCATTTGGGGTCTTCGTCTCCTTCATAAATATGGATGTGATGAAGCCCCATTGTTGGTTTCTTTTTAGTGAATGAAATTATTGCAATATATTTAGTCGAAGTCAACCTAGAAGATGACGTGGTATTATTTTATGGAGTCAAGGTCGATTTGTCTAGATACTCGATGATTCGTCCTCTACAAGATCATGTCGGTTCACTTTCACTGTATGTTGAGTTTGAATCTTCTAGAATTAGCTTCGACGGGAGGTGACATTCGTGAGATCTCTAACATGAATGATTATGTCTTCTGGTTGATTCTAATTATTTTCTTATGTTCTGATTAATATTGCATTTCTTATTTGGTCATTATTATCAGTTCAACACTACACTAGTGGTGATTGTGTATCTATATGAAGTCGTTGTTGGAGAAAATATAAAATGTTTGGGATAGGGATTTTTATAGGAGAGAGTCAAATAACATGTCCTGAATCATCGATTTCCATATTGACTTGATCATCAAATTGATGGGTGCCATCATCCTCCATACTCAATCACAAGCTTCCACTCCTCCCAGGAGCCGTCGGGGAACTCTAAAAGGATGCTACAATGAGTTGTCGTGCCTAGGTAGGTTTTCTATGAGATTTTCAGGGATCCTTTTCCTTCCTCAACTCCTCCCACTTATTCTGCCTTTTATCCCGCTCTATTTTTTGAATGTTAGCTGAGGGTTTGTGAATCTACATTCGACGTGTAGATTTCTCACTTGATTCAATTATCGTTTTCTTAACTCCTGTCATTTTCGACTTAGGTGTGGTTCAACTTTCGATTTGAATTTGTTTTTAAATTCTACTTTGACTTATCCTATCTCATGGATCATCCATCCCCCCCCAATGTTGAGCCGACTTACTCGATATTGATAGTGTTTTTCATTTTGACTGATTTCATTTCTTTAAGAAGTAATCCCAAGCTTCTTTGGTGTCTCTATACTTAGCTTCCAATAATTATTCCCACTATTCTTTTCTTTCTCGCCAATTAGAATTTGCAAGGGGATCTTCCAAAGGGGTTTGATACTCAACGATGTCACCAAATCCTTTATCTAGAAGGAATTTATGTAAGAGAGAGGGGATGGTATAAAGAAACCTGCCATGTAACTTTCTATAGAATTTATTCTTGATAGTTTGGATTGACTCTCTGTCTTCAACTGCTTGACCTTCGATGTAGTCTTTTACAACCATATTGAACCACTTGTTTATATTTTTTCTTTCTCTGTTGATGATCTTGTGCATCAAATTCTCATCTGGAGTGATTCTAGGAATTGGACTAAGTGATGAATTCATACATTGCTTTTGGTACAACCTCCAAGAATCTCTCGCGTGTTTCTGACTACGAGTGCATACAAGCCTCTACTAAAGTCAGTCGGTTTCTTTGTGCATATTTTCTAATGTAATTTTTTATTTTGCGCTCCCACCATTAATGGTATGTCTACTAAAGTTAACATCTATGTGATCCTTTATTTAATGCATGCTCGATTTCATAACTACCGACAACAAAACCAATGTTGTAGTTAGGGGAAAAGTGTGAGAAGTTTCCATTAGATCCTTACATAGAGCAATGCACGTTATATCATCATAAATAGAAGCACCCAAGCATACATATAGACATACACAATAGTGGGAGAACCATTAAGGAATTTTATTAGATATATCCAAAATGACCTCTATCTTTCCATAACATAATGATGTATATGTGTGTGTGTGTGTTTGTTGTACAATTACTAGTTGGTTACATTAACTGTCGCGACGATCGACTCTAACCTATTTTATCGACTTCCTTAACTGACTCCTACAGTCAACTTGACTCGGATGTCTAGTCAACAGATCCGACTAGCCCCTACAACAGGGTTCCTTGATTTGACCTTAATAAAAGAATCTGAGTATTGGTTTTCCCTCCAGGGTTTTTCCAGGGGTTTATACTTAAAAATATTGGTGTTCTTGTGCATGAGATTTTGGTTTCCTAGTTTACACTTCTACTGCATGTTTAGTTGATTATTCAGCTGTGATTTAAATTCAATAAGTGATTTATTTGGAATTAACTATCAGGTGATGTGTAGGGGAAATTCAACAGGGTATCAGATGATACTGAGGGTTGTTAGAGAAAATCAACATGGTATTAGAGAAATATTTCTATGAGAGGAATCCAATCTCAAGATGCACAACGAAATATGATAGATCTATAAGATCTAAGTGACCATGGGAGAGATCAAGTTCATATCTAGGGTTATAGGAGAAGATCTATGGGATCAAGAGTGTCGAGGTGGGTGCTTGAAGGAATAAGCATAGATCCAATGTATTTTGCAGAAAATCTATCGGATGTGTAGGAGATCTTAGAAGATACATAAACCAACAATCGAAAATCAAAGGACTGATTTCTAGGAAACAATAGTACTGAGGAAGAACATGGATTTCTGCAAGTGTACAAAGGTGTATGTGTAACATCCCCAACTCCTTACTGGGAAATGGCACATCAAAATTTCGAATCCATATACCATTAAATTTACTGATATGTTCTACACATGAATAGAGTTAAGAGGAATGATAAAAACACACAATAATATGTTCGTACATATACAATTTCAATAATAGAAATAAATACATCATGCACAATAAACAACATGTAATTATAATTATAACATAATTCAATTAACATAGTTACATATGTTATACAACAGAACAATAATCATTAAATGGACACATATTTGTTGTGGTAAAAACACCAACTACGTGCAGACCTTCCACATTCCTCCCAGCCATAGACCACACTACTCATAACTTTTAGTACTAGGACACCCCCAATTTGGGGCTAAGACACCACTAGGGAAAAGGAAATTCCTAAGCCAGGCTAAGGTCTCTTAGACAACAACAATTCTCAAACTCGAGTGCCAACTCTAGCAACAAGACTACATTCCCTCATCTCCCACATGCTTGTCCCACCTAAGGAAGTGTGCCCCTTATCTTCTCAACAGTCCTTCGGGTGCCCCACTTCCCTTATGGGGCTTCAACAACAGGTCAAACAGGGAGTCTTAGAGACCTGTATCTAGAACTAGGAAACTTTGGAATTAATTCCCATTAGTCCCATTAGTTCTCTCACCTAGAGAGAATCCTCACGGGCTTGGCAACCTACTTCTTCGACCAAGGGCCTGACAACCCACCTCTTAAACATACAGGCCTCAAAACCCTCTTCATCAGTGCAATCGTACCCAGAAAATGCTCCAAGTCTTTCCCAATGCAGTTACAACTACCCAGTACCACCCTCAGGTATGAAGGATGAAAATCATGAAAAAATCCTGAAATAATGATTGGAATTACACTAAATCTCCATCTTAAATAAGCATGTTCCTTTTATGACACATAACACTCAAGGAAATCACTTGTCCCCACTTAAGAAACTTAGTATATATTCATATCCATAACTTTCGCTTTAAGGAATATTAATATAATATTCCATTGGGCTTGAGCCCCCTTAGCTTATACCTTTCCTAGACTCTTAGCCCCCCTTTCCATTTCTAGTGGAGCTTATCCCCCCATATCTCTTGTTGGGTCGGTATACAACAGTGATGTATTTTATTAATAATATGAGTGTTTACATATGACAATAATATGCACGCTGGCCTTTTAGAAATCTAGGCTCTCCAACCTAATAATCACGTAGGCACTCTAGCCTATAATATCCTGGCTCACCAGCCTATAAAACACATGTACAATTACACTGGGGATTAACCTGGGGTACTACATTCCGCTCCCCCTTATTTATTCATTGTCCTTAGTGCATTATAGACATGTACATTAAAAATTCTTCAAAAATCTCCATGCCTTTTCTATGGAAGCTTGTCATCCTTCTGGTGCTCTTCTTGTCAAGCATCATATTCATGTCTTCATACTTTAGCTGGAACTCCTTTTCTCTATTCCATCGAGCTACTTCAAAAAATAATTTAGCCACTGTACCATTCTTGAGACGCCTCTTCCTTGCTACACTCACCATTCTAGGCTCAAGAATCCTTTCACGGATGTACAATCCTTCAACGATCCATCTTTCCAAGTCTTTCACACACAAGGAGAGCGTTGATTCATCTCTAGATACCCACTAAGGATCTCTATTTTTGGCAATCATAGGACTTTAATGTCCGAATAGTATCTTTTCTTCCCAAGCATTCCAGCTTCAATAAATATTATCTCATCTATTTCACACACATATAATCATTATGAGACAACATTATAAAATTTCATTTATAAATTCAAATTTATTTCATAAGGAAATTCAACTTTTTTCCCAAAATATGAAATTCTATCTCATAATTTTCTTGGTTGTTGCGATAGCAGACATCAATCTTTATTATGGTTTTCTATAGCACCATACTTGAGACTATTTTTCATGAAATGCTTCCATATTGCATTCAACCAACAGATTATTAGTATTTCATGTACCTATTGAGGGGTCTTAAATCCCTTTAACTCAACAATAGGAACCAAACCCGCCTCCGAGGCCCAATTAGACTCAACATCGTTTGATAGTGGAATGGTTCTCTAGATCTTGCGATCCGTCCAATTAATCGATGGGCTTTACGTAGTGATTTACAGGATATCTTCTCGTGAAAACTCCTTCCTCAGTTTGAACATTCTCTTTTTTGTATTTTTTCTTATAGGTGGGTCTCATAAAATATAGGTGTTGGTATAAACCAACTGGGTAACAAGGGAGGAAAATTAACTACTGAAGAAGGTTGAGCTTGAGATAACCCTCATGCTCAAGCATGTAGACAAATATTTCTGCACCTATGACAAGCCTAGTACTAATACATTAACTTGTTGGTATTCAATTATTGACTGAGATACAATTATCGAAAGAAAACATACATGCAATGAACGATGGCAAGAAAAAATAGTTTCCTTAGCTCTAATCATTAATCACACATTAACACAACGATTTGCTTTCCATCATTAGAGATAAGAATTATAAAAATATTGAATCAGATAACTTATCAATAGATTCAAAAACTCTTACTCGTTACAACATACATTCATGAGATAAAGTCAGAAGTAATTCCTCCTTAGATCCAATCACACACACCTTTGATGAAAAAACAAAAGTTTCTTTCTGGTCCTAAACAAGACTTCTAAATTAAGGTAGTTCTGAAATAGTTCTTTACAATTCCAAAAATGAGGATCTTTCAAAAACCATCGATCCTTTCTAACAGGTCGATCCTCTTATTTATAACAAATTATTAACTAAAAATAACTATCAAAAGTGCAAGTTAAGTAAAAAAAACATCGCCACATGGCACTTTCATATTTCAGTATTATAAGAGTCATCAAATGGTTTCAATTGAGTGGATGACTCTTCTCATACTCTAACCATTTTACGAAGAGTTCCTCACATGTGTTGGCATACGAGAATCTGGTTCGTCTATCGAGGTCGAAAGGACTTCCTTTATCTCCATTGCCTGTGCTTGATACTTCACTACTTTAAAACTTAACTGATGTAACATTGCCTGAGCCTTGATCGGGTGCTCCATGAACTGTTTTACTTGACATGGTGCCATTTTTTCCACCTTTTCTATCTCCGCAGTCCACGATGAGTCTTGTTCTCCATGTAGTTTGACTATGTCATGCAAGTCGAAAAAGTCCTCGGGTGCATCGAATTCTAGGAGACTGATGTCTCTCATTGCCCGATTAATCTTGGTCCAGTTCCTTTCACAATAGACCCATTTCTTTTGGATCTCCCGCTGAGTTTCTTGGGCCATATTCACCCAATATTCGACAAAATTCCTTATACAGTCAATGTTGATGTCCCTTAACACCTGAATGTTGTGCTCTTCGGTGTCTCGGCCCTTTTGAACCGCGTTGATGTAATCAATTATTTCCACCACTTGGTGGGCCTTCTCATACCATCTTTCCATGTATTTTCATGTTGTGATCACCATAAGGGTGTCTTCTTGGAAATCGGCTATCCCTGTAGTGAAAAGGTGTCGCTCACTCATGAATTTTTTGTAGGCATCCTAGAATTCACTTCTCAAAAATATCGTGGCCTGTGTGGAGTCCTGATAGTATTTCGCCAAATGGTGCAAATTATTCAACTATTTTAACGCAGTGGCCAACTCCTCTTTGTATTTCCTTTCCTTATCTAGGGTGGAATCTGTGATTACCGTTCCTGTGTTGATAAGCCCAGACGTCTTGGCATGCTTTGTACTGATCAATTTCTCATCTATGGTGATGAGGATGGAACTATACAAAGTAAGCCTCCTTTTCTTGGTGGTTCTATTCATGATGGATTTCTTCTTTTGATCATAGGTGATTGCATGTATATTGACGACCTCATCCATAGGTTCAGGGATTTAATTCTCTCCCCAAGTAAGAGTGTTTCTCAGGCTCCTGACAGTGCATATTTGTTCAAGACTGGGTTTCTGAACCTCTTTTGTATGTCCTGAAGGCTTGGCCTTTGGTTGTTTCTCATCAGGGGGTAAAGTACTGGCCAAAATTGATGAATCAGGGGCAATATTGGTACTTACTTGGTATTTAGTTGTCAAGATGTCGATTTCCTATCGTGGAATTTCTTCCCCTTGTTTGCCCGATCCTAGCTCATTCCTTTAGTTTTTTATTGGGATTTCTGGTGTATCGAGTGGCTCAACGTCCAAGGCACTTTCTACCTCGTGATCATTCTATGGACTTCTTTGACTTGGAGCATCGAGACCCGAGGTGGACACATTTTCAAGTTCTGTTTCCTCTGTGATTTTCACCAAAGTGACTAGGGACACCTGTGAACTCTCCTCCTCATCATAGATAGTTATTAAATCATACAAGGGGTTCGGTCCACTTTTCCTACCTGGTGTCCTTGTTGTCTCGACCTGGGTCAAAATATTCCCTAGTGATATTATCTGTGGTGGTGGTACTTCAAAGTTTTCTAGTCCGGTGATTTCTTCAAGTTGTATCGGCTCTGGGCCACTTGGCTCTCCTCTACTTGCGATTGGGTTGTCAGCGTGAAACCTCACCATCTCTATGAGATATGGATTGTCCTGAAACTGATCAATGACTCTTTGTTCCTCTGCCATCAAGAGAAATCCCCTTGTCTGTGCCTCTAGTGTAAATAACAATCCCCTCCTTTGTGCCTATGTTGTCTCTACCGCTCTAATTTCTTCCCTGGATCTAAGGGCCTCTTGAGCCGATTTCTCTATTATTTCCACCTGTTCATCCATGATCATGGCATTGAACCTGGTCATGTTTGGGTTGGCCATCCTCTGCACCACCTCGTCCCAATACTAGGCATTCTCTGTGAAGACTTATTCCTCAAACTTATCGTGCACATACGACCAGCAGGATGATACTTGGTAAGCATGTTAGGGGACCATGCCTTTAGGGTCGTGCTTGCGGAATCAGCCTGTTGGGAAAATGAATTCAAGTTGGCTTAGCCCTTCTTTTTTGGCTTGAGAAATATATTTTACCAGATAGAACCCTACATGGAAACCGTAGGGTATGAAAGCTCGTTTCTTGTCTTTGACCAATGTGGCGTTATATCCCTATAGGATGGTCTGATAATAGATTTCTCCCACAATGAGCCGGTCTGGGACATGATCAGGTAGGATATGTGGTGCTCTTCTTGCCCCTGATGTAGGTTGAGTGTTTGTCTAAATACCAATGGCCTACGTTTGCTATCATTTTCTTGGCTGTTGTAGATAGTCTTGGGCATTCCTTCTTAAAAATAATAAAATAAATGTGATTGATGAATTCATTTCAGATGAGTGCATAAGACTTTTTGTACCTATTCTCCCATAGTATTTTGAAGTAGACATGAACTGGGAGCTCTGCAACATGCCAACTTAGATTCATGTTGGTGACTATGTTCCTTGCACACATGACATCAAGTAGGTATGAGGCCATGTAGAAAGTGGGTGCCTCCCCTTCCTTCATATCGCCACCATGTGTAGATATGACCATCAGATGTTCGGGAACACCTAGTCATTGAGCATCCTTATGTCTGGATCAATGTGTGGTATATATTCTGGGTATTCTTCTCAATTGATTCTGTTAAATATATCCCCCCACTTTGGGATAATTATTTTGGACCATGTGCTTGCTTCAGTATCACCGAAAGCTGGAGGCTAGGAAAAATATTTCTTTGTAGAAGTTTTGATGACATGCTCCACTCTAGGAGCTTACTCCAACTGCTTTGCAGTCCCCAAAGAAGAATTGTCACCTATCTCTTGTTCTTTCAGCTTCGATGCTCTCGGTGAGCATCTGGTGGTTGGCTTTCTTGGCGGAATTCTTTCTGCAACTAGAGCAGAGTTTAGAGACTGTGTAAGAAATTGGATGACCATATATAAATTATAACCAATGAATTGCTAGACTTGGATACATACCTCAGAATCTTGTTAAAGCTCGTTTTAATAATAAAAAAGAGTCAGTACAGTTCTCAAGTTGCTCGCTCTGCTCCTTCATACGCTCTGGAATTCACTTACGCGCATAATGAATTTGTTCACAATGGTTCTAGAGATTTAAACAAGGGTGATATTACCATGTCACATTAGCCATTCAATTAGGGTTATGAGTGAAATTCCAACAAATCTTCCGTCAGATATTTAGAGGAGTTTAAACTTAAATTCATCGTGGATTGACAATGAGAGCATGAGTGGCAATGTGGTCTATTGGCGGTTTCAAAATGTTGTTGTCTAATCAACACACAGGATAGAAAATAATGTGAGACAAAGCATTAACAGGTTTATTAAATGTCAGAATCTGATCGTATCTTATGCCGAAAACATCCCATCATTTTGCTCGTTCAGTTGGTGGATTAGGGGTTAGTATTGTGATTCAAACATTTTCATTGATATCCCCTTGCAAAAACTCTAATGTCGATCGATCTTTCCATACGGAGATGACATGGCCAAGCTAACTAGAAGGCGTGACTAGGACCCAAGGGAAACTTAATATGACTCGGGAATAAATTAGGTCCTTGTTGGGCTCTTAAGATGTCCTAAAAACAACCTCTATGTATCAACCAAAGGTAGGCACTGGCACAAGCGTTTTACTTGTTGCCTACGTAGTTTCTTACCTTCTGTTTTCAATACCCAGCCTCCAGAGATGCAACACCTGTAAAGGAACAACAATCGTAAAGGGAACGACAATTGCTCTATTGAAAGGAACAAAACGACTTGCGAAAGGAACAACACGACTTGCAAAAGGAACAACAATCGTTACATTGGGCCGAACTAATGTTGAATTAATTGCATTGTAGTATTTACCCAACTATCTAATTTGTCAACTCGGGGGTTGTAAAATGACAAAGCACACACAAAGTATATGCAATATTGAGGTGAGACTAATCTAATCTAATGTTTAATCTATGACTGAAATAGAATCATTAATCTAACACACGACTGGAATTGAATCATTAATCTAGTTGCATAAATGAAATTACTCTAAGAATGGGAAATTGCGTAAAGGAAATTAATCTAGAAATGGAGAACTACATGAAGGAAAAGAAAGTACAACAAGTGAAGAGTTAAAGGGCACAACAACACATGAGAGCGCTCATCAATGAAGCAATCTTACATTCAATAATCAAATCAATCTTCATAAAAGAATAATGAAAGCATAAAAACCAAAACCATGAATCAAAGCTAAGAATCCCTTTCTCTTTCGAATCCTAATGACTACTCTGATTCCAATTACATAATCTAATTCCTATCCTACTTGAATAATCTAATTGAATCCTCATGAAGAGAGAACACACTCTTTTATACATGAGAGCCTTGAAGATAAGATAATCATCTCATTATTACAGATCCACTATTCTCTCAACCTATTTCCCATTATTACAAAATATAATCCCTTTAAATCCTCACAC